>CANSZD010003717.1:617500-730000 GCA_947648045.1 Beta corolliflora
TGTTAGACGCGATTTTAGAAACGACGCATAATAATGACAATTAACAAGATAATAATAGGCAAAAATTGCAATCACAGGCAAATGTCATATAACATGGATGCAAAAGTTCTCAACCTAAAGTCCAGTTATACATTCAACTATTGGTCAGGTTTAGGTTAAGGCTGAAAGGGTCCATGACTAAGAGATTGATCCCACGCTTCGCACCTTTTCTTAAAAAGGTGGCCACGTGTAAGACGCACTCCAGTTCTCGAGTCAGGAACAAGAAAACAATGTCATGTTTGGGTAGATTTGCTTATGACTAAGATCCAACACTATCGCTCAGGAAGCTTTTTGGAAGGACAAAGCGCAAACCCCCCGGGGGTGACCTCACACATAGAACATGTGCTAATGAGGCAAGGTAGATTGTCCTTATGGTGGTTGAACAATAGCCATGCATATGCAAAACATTATATTATTCTAAAGCATAAAAGGAGAATGAATCGTATTTTTCAAGTTCCATCCAATCATTAAAAAAAATATTTTTTTAAAATCCTCCCCAGTGGAGTCGCCAAATTGTAGGCGTGTTTTTATTTCGCCTACGCCGGATGCGCGCGTATTAGATTTGACTACCCCATTGTAAAGGTTTTATTGAAAATATTTTTGAAAGAAGTCGCCAACAATTATTTTTAAGAAGAATCATAAACCTAATTGGATATGGGAAAACCAATGTAGATTTCCCCGTCCTGACTCCATAGATGGTCAAAATGAACCAAAGATTGAGTTCGGGGGTGAAGGTACAATACAGTCAGGAACCATATTGCCCATTGTTGGCCTCTACCAAATATCGATTCCTTACAGATTTTATGCCCAAGAATAACCATATAATGTTTTAAAGCACCCTCAAAATATTTAGTCTAGGTAGGTTTAAGAAACACATAAAAAGACTATTTTTAGTGATATGTTATTTAGCAATCAATTTACAGGGAACCTAGCAGGTAGTCCAAATTAATCTGATTAATGTTAGAACATTTCTTTAGCTCTTGATTAGCAAAAATAAGATGTGGTTGATAAAAGCAATAAATCAGGCAAACATATAATATGCATAAAATAATCAGGCAAGCATATAATATACAAAGGCAAGAATAATAATAATATAAATATGAAAGAAAGTATAGAAAAGGGGTTAGAATATACAGTAGAACGATTATTACTTAAAGATCTACATCATGAAATAAATTGTTGGTAACTTCAATATAAAAATTGAGAATTTATTCAAGGATCCTCAGGAATTATACCCATGCGGCTTAGATTGAAGAGCGCAACGATCTTTAGGCGGAGCAATCGTGGAACCAGGAGTGTAGTATGATTAGGAATAGAAATTGATTTGAAAGGATTGAAGTGTTTTAGTATTTGGAGATTCGAAGTGTATTTCGGAAATATTCGTAAGTTTGTGTGTGCGTAAAACAATAATGAAAAACCGTCTTTGATTCCGGAAATCAGCCCGTATTTATAGGTAAAAAGAGATACGTGGCAGGCGCAATGCCACGCGTCAGGCGCACATTGGTGTGCCAGACACAGCCAGCCCAATCAGATTCAAACATGTGTAAACGCGTTTTTGGAAAGATAGAAAAGAAAGTTGCGTCTTACACAGGACTTGCGTTAGACGCAGGACTCTGTGTGTGTCACAAGTCCACGTGTCAGGCGCTCATTGGCTCGCCTGACGCGTTCTGGCCAATGCGCTGGACGCACGTGGCGCGCTGAGCGCAACCGCCGCATCCAGCGCATATTCCAGCATATTCGTTTTTGATTCTACGCATCTTTCAAAGATACTTTTTTATCCCTAAAATCCGGGGATTGAACTTTACGAATTAAAAAAAAATTGATTTGTATTTAAAATATTTATCAAAGATAATAAAAATATTTATAAAAAATATTTATTACAAATAATAAATATTGAGCTCTTAAGTGGACTTAAAATATTTTATGGGCTTAAAATACAATTAATCATCATGAACAATTAATTGGGCTTTAGAATATCATTTCAAAACACAATTTTGGATCGGTTCTTCAGATTTCTCTTCCGTTGGGTCGCGCCAACTAATACCGCGGTATGTTTCATCATTGGATCCTTAAATGGGGAGACACGATTATGTGTCTACAAGCATGCTTGCTATCCTCCCACACACTTTTAATCATTTAACATTCAAAGAGGATATGGTTTATTGATTCCACTTCCACCCCACAACATGAACACAACTCATCATGGGCTTATGTCTCTTAAATAAAATCTCTTTTACTAGCCATACTTTCCTTGTAAACATGCCACACAAAATGAGCTAACTTAGGAGGCTCGTGCAACCCCCACACCAAACGCCATAAATTTGTATTGTTGTGCGCTTCTTCTTGTTGTCTTCCAAGCAATCCAACCCAATAGTTAGACTTCACATTGTAGTTACCACATTTTGAGGGACTCCAGTACCTTATGTCCTTCCTATGCACTAAAGAGATAGGAATTTGTAAGATCAACCTGCTGTCATCATCAGAAAAATTAATTTGAACCACCTGCACATCCCACTCCCTTCTAGCGTGATTTATATAGTCCGCAACAGTTGTGAAGTTGTGATGGAGTTCATCTCCTGCGGATTTTGAGGCAGAGGTGCAGCAACCATTCCAGGAACCCACGTCTGCTCCCGCACTTTAATCTCAGTACCATCACCCACCCTCCATTGGAGGTCCTCAAGGAGGAGTGATTTAGCCCCCCATAAACTCCGCCAAGAATAAATAGGGTCAAAACCCCCTTCATGCATCAAGAATTAAATCATTTTTAAAGTCCTTGGCTTTCAGCACAACATGAAGCAGAGATTTTGTATCCAACTCTAGGCGCCACATTTGTTTGGCCAGCATGAAGCAATTATTCTAATTCAATGAATTAAACATGTCAATATTAATTCTAATGATTAATTATTAAATTTGCATAATTGATTAAAGATTATTTTCGTAACTAAGTTCTCCAAATAGGATCTATTGAACACGCTGCCCAACACTTGTCCTCCAATATCGTACGTCATGTGCAGATTATCTGTGTTGCTTGCAGGAGCGTCGCGTTCCGTGCTCCTGACGTGTGTCCAACGCAGTCACCATTTTTTTTGACAATGAGAAAACGTACAATAAAAGTAAAATCAAGCAACAGAACTAAACCCGCAAAACCTACCTATGGTACCCTGAAACATATGAAGAAACTGACGTGTTAAATCTACCTCATTCTTATGCACTCTAATAAGACAACAACTATTAAAAGTCTTGCGGATAGAATTAGTTGCTGAGATGGTGTGCTTGACAGCGATGTCCCCTTTGGAATTTGAACCCATTAAACGAACTAGCAAGGTCGAATCCGTGCTCAGTTGAATACGATTGAAAGCCTTTGCTTTTCCCAGTGCTAAGAAAGGAGACAAGCTTTAGCAATAGCATGGATCTTGGACGACGCATAAAAAAAACTCCCCCGATTTGTATTGGGTAGTGGAACCAAGAGGAGTGACTAACCATACCACTGCTTCCTGTTGAGTCTTTCGCTTCCAAGAACCAGCAATCGTAATACAAACCTTTGGAACGCCCTGTGATCGATGGCCAATATTTGCAACCAAAAAACCCGGAGGAACACTGGAATCATTTGAAAGGGTATGCTGCAGTTGATGGCCCTGAGAGTACGTTAAGTGTTGTTCTCTACTTTCCTCAATGTTTCTCTGAATACTTTCCATTGTTGCACGAGAATGTCTAAAAATCTGGCCATTATGCGTTTTCCAAATAGCCCACAAAATACCCGAAAATGAACTCAGCCGCGAACTAAGAGACGCGACCTCATCCATGTATCTAAAAATCATGTCAACAAGCCAATCCCCAAAAGATGAAGTAGGAGAGTAATCGGTTTGAATGAGTAGATCACTCATATCCCAAGCTTCACACGCCAGAGGGCACCTTCTAAAGAGGTTATTGCAATCCTCGGCTTCAAATAAACAAATGGGACAACAGTTCGACTCACCCAACCCTCTTCGATACAAATTACTCTTCGTAGCTAGGCTATTATGCCAAAGCTTCCACAGGAAGAGCTTCCATTTAGGCATGATGCTCGAACCCCAAATAATGCAAAAGAAACGCATAGGCTTGGGGTTTGTCATGCTATAGTTTTCCTGTTGCAAATATTGTAACACAATTTTGTAACCAGTCTTGGTGGTAAAATTCCCGGATTTTGATATTGGCCAGTATTGAAAGTCTCGAGAATTAGAGCAATGAGGCAATTCAACACCCTTAATTAGACGAGCACTCTGGGCAGGAGAAGATCAACCACCTTTAGCTGCGCTGCTTCAGACAAAGAAATGTTGTCTTTTAAAATAGGAGTTTAACCATTGACCCATTTATCACGAGCCGCTATAGTATTCAAACCATTGCCAACTTTCCAAACACAATGCTAACGAAGCTTCTGCCCTGCTTGCAATAAGCCACGAAGACCCCACGATTAACCACCAAGGCGAATAGAACTATTTCGATGGGGTTGGAAAGTAATACCCAAAACCTTGGAAATCAAAAGATGTGGATGCTTCATAATGCGCCAAGCCCGTTTCATGAATAGAGCCGAGTTAAAAGTCTCCATACTTTTAATGCCAAGCCCTCCATTTTCACGAGGAAGATGAAGCAATTGTCGTTTCTTCTTCCAATGAATCCCTTTACCATGTGAATCTTTCCAAAATAACCCCGCTAATATGCTGTCTATTTTATGAGATATAGTCGTAGGAATTCGGAACGCAGACATATGGTGAATCAGAGAAGCCACCAGAATTGAGTTGATGACAATAACCTTGGCCCACTGAGAAAGAGTATGATGCTTCCATTGCAATATCTTAAGAGAAATCTTATCCAAAACAGGCATAAAATGACGAAGTTTCGTGTCTTGAATATCCACCTGGGCCCCCAGATACGAGCCTAAAGAATGATGAGACTCCATACGAAGAATATTTTTATACTCCTTTTGCAAATGATCAATAATATTTGGACCAAACTTCACAAAAGATTTCTGAAGATCAATCATTTGACCAGATATGTGGCGAAACCTGGTCAACATATGGTTGATTGAGGTGCAAGCTTCTTTCGATGCCCAAAAGAAAAATAATGAGTCATCAGCAAAAAACAAATGAGAAATTATCGGCCCTGCCGACGAATAGCAATACCTTGAAATTGGCGAATGTTCACAGCTAATGAAGTCATTCTTGATAGGATGTCCATACAAAACAGGAATAAATAAGGTGAAAGAGGATCTCCTTGACGCAAACCACACATTGGAATAAAGGCTAACGACGCTGAACCATTTATTAGAATCCGATACGAGACTTTAGATATACACTACTGGATTAAATGAATCCATTTTGCCGGAAAACCATAAGCTGTTAGGATTTTCAAAACAAACCGCCAACTTACTCTGTCATAGGCCATATTCATATCCAACTTCAAAGCCGCTAATTGGCGAGAACCCCTTTTTTGCTTATTAATCAACATGTAAAAGCTCATGAGAAATCATTATATTGCCATTCATTTGCCATCCCGAAACGAATGCATATTGAAAAACCTCAATAAGACACGGAAGGAGGGTTTTCATGCGGTTGACCATACATTTCGAAACACATTTATAAATAACATTGCAAAGGCTAATGGGGCGCAAATCATTTACCTCTTTCGGAGGTTCAACCTTTGGAATAAGAACCAAAAGCGATCTGCTCCATTCTTTGAGGAGATGCCCCATAGTAAAGAATCTTTATAGCCTGGACGATGTGACCCCCACCTTGTCCCAATGAACTTTGAAGAACTCCAAAGTGAAGCCATCTAGCCCTGGAGAAGAATCTTTATCTATGTTAAAAAATTGCATTTTGGATTTCGTGAGGTGAAAATGGCTTAAGAAGAGACGTGGACTCATCCACACTAATGTTAGGGAGATGTAATTCCCTTAAAACCAAATCGATGTCTTCCCCATGTTGGTTTTGATTTAAAATCGGCGATGAGACCGGAATAAATATATCTTTGAAATGGTTAAGGATCATTGCTTCTACATCTTGCGGATTATCAACCCAGTTACCTGCATCATCACATAACATATAAATATGACTCCTTCGTTTTTGATGCCTTAGTCTCCTGAATAGGAAGGTTGAATGCGAGTCCCCAAAACAAATATTTTTCTCTTTAATTCTCTACTTCCAGTAAGAAAACGCTATGGAAGCTTCGTTCAGTATAGTGCGGCGCCGATTAATAAAAGACACGCCTTGTTGCAACGATTCAATGCCTGACCCGAGATTTTGCAGCTGCTCAAACATAGAATTCCATTTAACCCCCCAAAATAGCCTTTTGTCGAGACACCAAGCTTTAAGACGATCTCGAAGGAGACGAAGCTTCCTAGGCAGAGTGTACATTTACGAGCCGAAAATGGGCATATTCCAAATTTCCTGAACCATAACATGAATCTCAGGTCTATTTAGGCACCAATTTTCCACTTGATACGACATTAGTTCGTTATGTGCACTCAGCTCAGATTGTAACAAAATAGGAGCATGATCTGAAAGAGAGATCGGGAAATTACGAATAATTGTAAGAGGATGCTCCTCGAACCAATTCGAAGACGCATACGCTCGATCTAAGTGTTCCATGACTAGATTTTGATTTTCTCTATTATTAGTCCAAGTACATCGAGGGCCATAGAATGGAATATCATGAAGATTAAGAGCAAGCTTTCATCGGATTATATCTCCCCAACCCCTAATAAACACCGAACCCCCCAATTTATCTGCACATTGATCCATCTGGTTGATATCCCTTATGATAAGAAAATTTTGATGATGGCTTAGGAGATGTTGTAATTCAGCCCAAAGCGAAACTCTGAGGTGATGTTGCGAAGCGCATACAAAAACAAAATAAACAACATTCTCCCATTCCTTGCCGTTATATTACAAAACACAAAGTTCCTAGATTGACTAATTACATCTACTTCTAAGGGACCCCAGCAAAAAATTACCAAACCTCCCCTTGAATCTTCAGCATCCACCCCATAGACATAACTAAGATTACTATTACTTAGCTGACTTTTTACATGATCTACGCTAGTTTTTGTTTCTTGGAGAAATAAAAATGTTGGAGCAAACTTCGACAAAAGCCAAAAAAGGTATGGAATTGTCAGGCTAACTCTGGCATTTAGCCCTCGACAATTCCAGGAAAGCACGTTCATTGATCCCTTCGTGGTTGATCAGGGTCAACCACGTCCCTAGAAGCACTGTCATCTTTAAGTTAAACAACCAAGGTGAAGTGAACATCGATATCTTCCTCTGACGAAGTCTTTGTATGGTTCTGAGAATCCAACTCAACTTCATTAGTTTTGCTGCGCTTCGAATTCCATTCACCTGTAGGATCTGCTGGAGAGACTCTCACTTGTCGTTTTCTTGTGAGTCTTGAAGAGCTATCAGAATCTGGTTCAACCCCCATAACCTTGGCCATCGAAACAACAGTTATTGCTTTCGCAATAAATTTATTTTTTCTATCCTGCTGCCAAATATTAAATCCTCCCTTTGCTTCCCATTATTCTAGGCGCTTCTTCCTCTTTTTCACTTTCCCTTGAAGACTGTTTCTCCCAGAATGACCAAACTATTTGCAGATTGACTTCTACAAAAGGGTTTTATCTCTTCGATTTTTTCCACTAATACCCCTCATGATTGCTTTAAAGGGATTTAGCAGGCTACTCATTCCAACAAGATGCATCTTTCTTTTAGGGAGCTCATTTCCTTAGTTACTCCATGGTTAAGCGTGCTTGGCTGGGAGTAGTCCAGGGATGAGTGACCTCCTTGGAAGTTTCTCGGGGTGCGCATGAGTGAGGACAAAATGCGCCGGATGAACTTTTGTCGGTGATTGAGGACAATTGTTGGCCCTGGATGCGCATTGGTGACGATAGACTCGACTCCGTATGGGTCGGGTGTTACAAATGGTATCAGAGCAAAACGCTCCTAAACTCTGAAAAAGAGTTGCTAATGATTCTTTAGAATTATTAGTTAGCCATAGGAGATAGAATTTATTTAGAATTAAGTTTAGTAGTTTCACTATAATGAGAGTGTGATGGGTAGAGCAAGTAAAGGGAAGCCTTATGAGAATGTGGTATGCTCCCATGCTTATGGAGCATATCTTATATGTATAGTTACTTGTATTTTTGGTGGAATTAGTCTACCAAGTTTGCTAATCTTATTTGCAGGACCTCTTACATGTAATTTATTTTCTCTTTTCTCAGAGTGCGCAATGAAAGCGAAGTGATTTATAGCTTTCTTAGTTTGGTTGTGTGTTTAATTTTATTTTATTTTAATATAGTCATGTGTGTTGCATTGCATTTATTTTATTTGCTGGTTGCTTGATAGTATATGTTATTATGTGCGACGGTATATATTTTCTGTTGTTTTCCAATTAAGTGTTGCTTTATGTGAGTACTAAGTATCTATTTTACTATTTACAAAACTTTATAGTTTGAGTTTATATTCCAAATTCTATTATAGATCTTTGATCTTAATAAATTTCATACTTATATAAGAGTTATATTGTGGTATTCAAATTTTTTTATTGTTAATATTTTGACATACTTTTTTTTTTAAAAAACGTTTAATTTCAATTGTTTTATAATGGTTTGGAAAAAGAAAGGGGTTTTGAAATTGTCTTTCAAGATATCCTTCAAATTTCTCTTACCGTCTTTGACCATCTATATTTATAAATATTTTTCTTTTAATATTTTAATTTTTCATGCTAATCCTTGTTTAGCCTTTAATTATGGTAATAAGTTTTGTAGTCTTTGAAAATAAAAGTACCCTGATGAGTTATTGTGGGTTATAGATTGAAATGTAGATGTAAACTATTTTATTTTAAAGGTTAGCATTCAACAACTTTTATTTTACTTACTAATTTACTTTTCTTATTAGCATTATTTTTCAAACTCAAATGCGTGAAAGGATCTCGTTTACTATTTGTTGTTTCTTGTTTAAATATTTAGTGCTTTCTCATTTCATAGGAATATTTTGGTTGTTTTCATTACTTCTTATTTAATTTTCTGATTTTGACTAATCTGTTTTATATTCTTTGAAATCGAAATTTATATACTTAGTCTAAATCTTAAACTTGTTTGAGTTGATATTAAGTCATAATAGGTGATTCCTTTGACTTGTATGTCAATTTGATAAGTTGACACATTTTGACTATTTGATTTAATTTCCTTTTTGAGTTGACATTAAGTTTATATTGGGTGTCCCGTTAAACTTTAATGTTGATTTGATAAGAAGGCTTTCAAATATTGTTTTGTTGATACTAGGTTGTAATGGGTGGTTCCATGCACATTTGTGTCGACTTGGCAAATTTTATAATTGTTGTTTATAATTTATTACTTTATCGCCTATTTATTATTAGTGTTTCGTCGTTGTGAAGTTTATTTTAAAGTTATCAATTCCTTTTGCGAACTTT
Source organism: Beta corolliflora (assembly GCA_947648045.1). NCBI lineage: Eukaryota > Viridiplantae > Streptophyta > Magnoliopsida > Caryophyllales > Amaranthaceae > Beta > Beta corolliflora. The sequence continues at coordinate 626,996 of CANSZD010003717.1, forward strand.
AAATTTCATATATATGTTTAGAGCACGTACGCTCTTATAACATATGTATTACTTAAGTTCGTAAGTGCTATTTTAATAAAGCAGGTAGCTACTCTTTATTAAAGTGTTCTTATCTCTTTAAGTGGAGTATAAGCCTGTATGGTTATCTCTATTTAAATTGGTTTGGCTATCAATTTACGAACTTTTACTTCTTCGTTTCTTTTCTAAAAATATTTATGTATGTTCGGAATTATTCTTTTATAATTTTACGTAAATATTTATTCCTGCTTCTTTAGCAAAATTACCTATAGTTTATTGTGCAAACGTTTTTACCTTAAACTTTCTACTTGTCTTTGGTTCTTTCACATTTTATAAATGATGGTTGTTACCGTGCTTCCTTACTATACAAATATTTTTGGTCTTCTAAATAAAATGTATATTATTTGAGTTATCAAATTTTAATACCCGCAAAGTTGTTTAGTTCTTAACTAAAATCCATCAATTTCTGTTTTCTTAATGTTCTTTATCTAGAGCATTTTCTTTTGATCTCTTGGTTGTTTTGAAGTTTCGAGGATGAAACTCTTTTAAGGGGGAGTGATTATATCACCCCGTAATTTTCACCCTTTATCTTTGGTGTTTGTTTATATTAAAATGATATTTTTCGTAAAATAATTTATTATTAAAGCTATTTTTAACGTGTTTTGAAAATGTGTATATATATATATTTATATATGTTGTGATATATTTATATATATTTATTTTAAGCTGTTAGTTAATTATTTTAAAGGTTATAATAGTTTCGTTATTTATTTAGGCGTTTAGGATGTGGTTTTGTCGCGTAACGTTTTTGTAACGTTGTTGGATCGACTTAAGTGATGAAATGGTACATCACGTGTGGCGTGTTATGCTGGCCGAAAATCAGCAAATGTGGAGAGGAGGATGAAGAGTTTGGTGTATGTTAAGTAAAGCTTTGATTTCTTTGTAACTCCCCATTAATCTATCATTAACACTCTCTTAAACCCTTCATTTTCCCTTGCCAATAAATTATGATTTTTAATCAGAGAAATTCAACATCATTCTTCATTAAGCCTCGTCATTTTCAAAGAATAGAGAGGAGAGGAAGAGATGAGAAAAAGAGGAGAAAAGTTCATCCCGGTTTTTCCTGTCACACCTTCACGAAAATGACCATAGCCAGAGATCTAACCGTTGGATCGTTCTGAAATTTGGATAGTACGTTCAGAACATCTTTTTAATCACTTTGACCAGAGCGATTTTGACTCAAAGCATTCTATCGCCGTGAATCATGGTCAGAATAGAATAGCATGAAATGAGATTTTTCAACGTTCAAGAAGAAAACGCCTATCACTAGAGGAAAAAAGTCCAAGGGCTGCGGTCAAAAGGGGCCCAAGGGCTGTGTTTTTTGACCGCATCCATTGGACTAGCAGCCCTTGGCATTTAGGAAGGGCTGCGGTCAAGCCAAAAACCGCAGCCCTTGGTGGGTTAAGGGCTGCGGTTAAGGGCCAAAACCGCAGCCCTTGCATTTTTTAGTCCTAAATGTTCCCAAACAATTATATATATATAAAAGTATCATTTTTCATTACAAATTATGTTTTTTACACAAATATAGAGAAAATCATTAACAAAGTAACAGTTGGGAACCTGAACTAGCTTTTCGGCGTAAATGTATGACAAATAACTTGGAGAAACAAACTGCAACTACAAAATTAGAGTTTATTATAAAACATAAGGATGTCCAAATCCAGATGCAGATTGAAAGATAACTAATTCACTCTCGCACCTCATCTGTCACCAGATACTGTACGTAAGCAGCACCCATGGTTCCAGGAAATCCCATGTATGAGACTTGTACCGGAGCAAGGTTGCATAGCAAATATTTCATTTCTTGCACCCTGCAGAATTAACGAACACATTATCAACCAAAATCCCCCGAGGTTCATAAATATGACAAACACAACTGCTATGTGACTGCCAATCATCTAAAAGCTCACTTTTCAAAATACACTTAGATTTACAAAAGAGCATTTTCATATTTTACCATGTTTAGTGACTTTCCAATATAAACCAGGTACAAAAGCTCGTAAATATAAGAAACAAATCACCAACACAATTTCAACAACGAAGGATAACTAACAGTAATTGATATAAGAAACAAACAGATAAAACCTCATTAAAATTTAAAAAGTACACTGTATACCTCAACATTTTCTCTGTTGTGCATCCCAAACACCGAACCCATAAGATGTGATAAGGGATGGTTACCAAAATTACTGCTAACATATCTGTAACCCACACCGGAAGTGTCAGACAAGAAGTGAATCTAAAAACGAAAATGTGACATTGAAGAGATTAGACGTACCCAACCTCAATCGCCCGCTCCCATCAACGGCCTTTACAGTCAACGGAGCGAGATAACCGAAGGGAGGAAGTGAATATCGAGAAGCAACCAGAGAACAATGCTCCGCATATTTACGACTGCAACAAAAGAGGAAATACGCGCATCAACAATAGAATTTGATGGGGAACTGCGCAAACGCATATTCCATCTCCATGGAAGAATTACTCACTTTATTTCAAGTGCAAGCATTGGATCCAGAGGTAGGCAAAGGCATGGAAGGGTTGCACGCTTGGAACAGAAGACATCTAATAAGCAGACAAGCAGCTCAATTTAACAGAGAAAATTTCCAAGTCTAGAGACATAGATGAATCTAGAACATAGAGCTCCACTAGGATAAAATAATAAGGCAACGCCTAGCAGATTGAGAAACCTGAATTTGCCACCTCAGTATGTGTTCCACTTCAATTAGCCTCCTCTCTCTCTCTTTCCAGTCACATACACTACAAAATATAGAATAGACATTCGAATTGAGTTACATATCAAAAGAATCGAAACTATGTTGAAGATTTTGAGTTAAAAAATGGAGATTAGACTCCAGTAATTTCTGGAAAATAAGACTAGACTGACAGAAAAATAACAGAAGCTTCAAAAGTAGCTATGCCATCTCAGAGACGAGGCAAATATGGATTATGGAAAACCAAGCGGTTACATATTAATTAGGTCTGTTTCTTGTACATGAGACAAAAAGCCTCTACATTCTAAGTCTACTTTGATCCATGCTGATATATAGTGACTGAGTGGTAAGCTGATCTACTTGATACCTGTAAAGTATGAAGCAGATTACATGTCGCCTCTGGGAAGTCAGGACGCAACATCAACGCATGCTTGTAGCTTTTTATAGCTGCTTCAACATGACCACTGTGAATAGAGAAAATGCTAAATTTATAAACATGACATACACAAAAGTTCCCTAGTACATGACCTGCATACTGTATTTCTAGCGAGAAGTAACAAATAGATTAACTTTGTCCTTATAAGTCGAAGCCGATTAGCATGAGCTTCGGACATATTAGGGCGGACATTAATAGCACTCATGTAGTCCCGGATAGCTTCATTAACTCTTCCAACTTCCTTATATGTATTTCCCCGTTAAGGAATGCATCATTGCCAATGTATCGATCCGGAGGACCTCTGTGTAACAAATTAGAGCATCCACAAGATTACCCTGGGAGAAAAACAGGAATATGCAAATTGTTAATTTCATGATCAACAACACAAAGCATATGACCCTAACTCCAAAGTAACAAACCCAATGAAATTTAAAGAAAAGAAAAAAATCTTAAAAGCAATGAGTAATTAACAGTGGGATCATAATGAATGTTACAACATAACCTCCTAGAAAAGCCAAGTGACAACAGTACCTGCTGCTTGTATATTATTGCAAGGTTATTGTATCGTGCAGATAATCCTGTTGTAACATTAAGTGTAGCCTTATAATACTGTGCAGCAGTACCAATCATGTTCCTACAAAATCCCCCAGATTTTGAATCAAAAACTAATTATTAGACACTGCTCATCTAATTTAGAGAATTTCCATCATGCATCACAAGAGAGTTATAAGAGGTTCGATGTTGAAACCACATACCATTCCATATATATGTTGTCAAGATTAGTAAGTGCTTGCGGATGGTTAGGTTGCAGAGACAGACATTGCTGCATACAACAACCAATGCATCAGTTTCAAAAATGAAAGGGCAGATAAAGAGGAGGAAATAGATTGCACGGAACACATGATAAGACATACACGATAGTGCTTAATGACTTCCTCAGTATATTTTTAGTGCATTAACCTTCATAACCACCAGAAAAAGAAGATTAGACAAACTATCTAATTTATGCATTCCCTTTTCATTAAAAAAAAGATGTTAACTAGAAACAAAAACAGTTCATGCAGGGCAGTTTGTTAAATAAGTATACCATTCGTTCTGCAGCTCCTGTTGCAACCCACACCCCAGAACCTTCTGGTGCAGGTTCAGCAAAAAGAGATAAATGCTAGCTACCAGGTCTATTATCAGCACTGTGAGGGCGTGATGATATCGCTAAAGCATGATTGGATGCCAAAACCCCTGAGGCTGATGACGGCCTTGAATTCGAACCCCAGACATTAACATTAGAATCATGAGCTCTGTCACACCCAGCAGTTAAGGTCGAGTGCCACCGCCTGAAGAAGGACGACCTAGCAAGTGACTGGGCGAGGAGCTACTACCAGTACCACCGGTAGTTGGTGACAATGCTGAGGTACCCAATGCATTTGATCCAGCTGATGATGGCCAGCTCTCCCAACTGAGTGCCCCTGTATTTTTGTAGCAGATAAAGCTCCGTCAGACTTGTTACTTAAACTTGAAATTAAAGCATGAGAGCAGAGAAATGATAAATCAGAAAATATGAGTAAATACAGCTAAAACTACTTACTTGGGAACAACTTCAACATTGGGGTCCAAACCATGATTTTCCAACCCTGACCATTCAAATATAAACATAAGAAAACTAGAGAAGATCAAGTAGCCAAGTACGCTCTCTAAAGACAAGATCAGGAGACAAGAACCTTTGACTAGGTAAATTTATAGGCTTCGGAACAGCAACCTTGCCCAAGACAGTCATGCCCCCTCTTCTTGTAGAAGCTAATATGTGCAGCATGTCATAGTAATAAGCAGTTCTATTAGTATATGTACTACTATACATTCTGCAAGGCAAGAAAATGATGCATCATGCAAGAGAAACCTTGTTGAAATAACCTTAATCGTAACCTTACAGCCTCTGAACCACTTCCCGTTCTATGATAAACAACATTGTGTAGACAGATTTCACCACAAACTAACAGAGCAGAGCCAATTCCGGACTTATTGGTATAAACCATTCTCAAAACACCTAATTTATTAATCAAACTTGCCTTGTAAGAATCACACTTATTTGGGCTTCCTATTTAAGTCAAATTAAGTTGTTCTTGCAAAAAAAGTCCCAATATCAGTAAGAATTAAAATTATAACTACATCCAATCACAATACAATACGATACAATAACTAAAAGATCCTCGTGTATTCATTTATACAACAACAACAAAATATTCAACCAATACCGAAGTATAGAATTACCTAAATTTCAGTCAGAAACCCTAATTCAATCTTCCATTGAAAATCAAACAAAAACCCTAGTATAGATACAGATTAAATTGACTAAAATTACAACTCAAGATACAATACAGCCATACAATCTCCTTGAATAACCTTCAATTTCCAAAAAAAAATCGGCCACAATCAAGAAGCAGAAATTCAAAATTAAAGAGAAAAACACAAATTGAGAGGAGAGAGGAAAGAAATGTACAGATCGAAGACGCTGCTCAAGCTGCAACCTATAAGATCGAATGCGACGTTCTTCATAACCAGAAAGAACTCTTACATAAAACATAGCTTTCCTCCCGAACTCCAATATCCTCTTCATAACCAGCAATTTACAAAATTATGTTTCAATCTCTTTTCTTTCTCCTTCTTCCTTTTCTTTTTCTTCGGTAATGGTGAAAATGGCGGAATGTCGCAGAACAAAAGGAGTGACTGAAGCGCGCGACGGCACGTGAGAGAAATTCCGGCGAGAGAACGGCGGCGGAGGGTGAGCAGAGATGCGAAGAGAGAGAGGGGGGATGCGGGTTTGATGAGGTGAGAGAGGGAAAATCGGGGACTGGGGAGAGAGAGGGGGAAAAAGTTAGGGTTTTGGTGTGTATAATAGTATTTGCGGGAAACTTTCGCGTCTAAGTGGAGAACAACTAAGGCCTGCGGTTAAGCCCAAAACCGCAGCCCTTTATTACTAAAGGGTTGCGGTTTATAGGCTAACCGCAGCCCTTCACTATTAAGGGCTGCGTTTGGCAATAAACCGCAGCCCTTGCTTTGCAGCCCTTGCGTTTTTGTCCACTAGTGAGCTAGTGACTTGTTGCTACAATTATCGTTCGTGAAGGACTTGGATTGCACGCATATTTTTCGAATCTCTTTAGACTCAGCTCTCCTCCCGACGTTCCAGGTAACTAGTAGTTATCTTAGAACGCTAGAGATTAGAGTATAGTTCGGTAGTAGATTATTTAGCTAGGAACATGTTTTAATTACTTTTTATATGAAATTATTGATGAAAATATACGTGAGTGTTCATTATGTATGCTGTGTGTATATTATGTGCATCAAAGTAATTTTCATTTGAGTTTTCCTATTTATTTAACTAATTTGGTAATTGGTGTGTTTATGGTTTAATTATTAAATAATTAGTGAATAACTTTGATAATTGCCGAAAATATTTTTATTGAAGCATGTTATGTGTGTAGAATGTTTGTTATGTGTGCAGTATGTTTGTAATGTCTTAGAATAATTTTTGCTTATTGTTTTCGAGTTTAATTAATTGAATTCTCTATTTTTGCATTTTTGTGATTGTTAGTAATTAATTTGTGAATCTTATATTTTAAGGCCGAATATTAGGAGTCCTTAGGCGCCTAGTGGGGGAGTATTCTGGGGCTGCAGGGTCATAAGGAGCGACCTAAAGGTCATCAGACCGAATATCTGGAGTCTTCGGCGATCAGTTTTTAGGCTGGGGCGACTCACAGGCCGTATGCCGAATATGTGGAGTCCTCAGGCGCAACGTGGGTGTTGTTGTTCTCAAGTGGGGGTGAATGTAATACCGCTCATGATTGCTTTAAAGGGATTTAACAGGTTACTCATTCCAACAAGATGCATCTGTCTTTTAGGGAGCTCATTTCCTTAGTTACTCCATAGTTAAGCGTGCTTGGTTGGGAGTAGTCCAGGGATGGGTGACTCCTGGGAAGTTTCTCGGGGTGCGCATGAGTGAGGACAAAATGCGCCGAAAGAACCTGTGTTGGTTATTGAGGACAGTTGTTGGCCCTGGATGCGCATTGGTGACGATAGACTCGACTCCGTATGGGTCGGGTGTTACATAAATTTTTTTGAAGAATACTATAAAGCAAGCACAATTGGTCGTTGAACATTATTCTGATTCATAGAACTCGAGTCAGATTCATACCCTGATTCCATATGAGAACCCGAAATCTTGATCAACATTATAAGAGGACTCATTGTAGAATAAGTGTCCTCATGATGCTGAACTTCCTGCAGATTTCAATGACCAGCATTCCCCTACACTATGGGGTTAAAACGATCAGCAAATAAAGGATGTGAAATGCGAAACCTGCTGTTGATCAAACTGGATATGTTGCGCAACTCTTGGGGTTCAGATTCAGTTAATTCTTGATCTCCAAAATCTTGATCTGCTAATGGCGCAACCGGATCATTCATGAAGTGATATTGGGAGATAAGTTGACTGGGCGTTGGCTTAGGATTTGGACGCCTAAACCAGTCACTAGGGCCCGCTTCATCTGGGCCCGGTGGTCTTCTGTGACTCCATCCTTGCCGCACGACAGAATTAGGGTCCCTTCATCATTAATACCTTCCAGTTGGGCAGGGGGTCCATTTGTTGGAGAAGCTTCATGAAACCCGCTTGCCTGATTAGAATTGTGAGATCCCAAACATAAACTAGTGGGCACGCTCATAGAACGTTGATCCCATGATCCAAGCCCAAGGGATTGAAAAAGATTCCGATTCGGAGAGCGCGTGGGCGCTGGCTGAAATTGCACTGGCTCATTTCTTGATGGGCTCGAAAAACCTGGAGTAATATGTAGATTAATATCGCGAGCCTGCATACCTGTAACCCTAGGCCCAATTGGAGGAGTGACGGATGCTCGGGCGTCAAGAGCAAGCCCAAATCTTCTTCCTGGAGATGGGGATGCGTGGAAGCGTTCCCTGAGCCTTGATGGAGTTAAATTTCTCATAAAAGAGTTTGAGAAATCTGGAGGAGGATTTGTGTGGAGTTGAGAATTCTGATCGGAATACTCAAACCCCTGATTTGCACGAAAATCTGGAGAAGCTTCATAAAATTATATTCCTCCCAAGAACTATCGGACTCCGCATCATTATTGAAAAATAGATTTGGAAATAAGTACGGGTCTATACGGGGAACTTAAAGAGGAGAGGTTGCCCTTCGCAAATTCACTTTAGGGTTCCTGTGAATAAAACGGTCATTCAATCCATGAATCATATTAGAGTAAAGTGGAATACCTTCATTAGTGCGGAACACTGTCATGCAATGGTTTTCAAACTCACGAACTCGCCTCTGAATCAATCGATTTGCATCATATGCAGATAGATTGCACCTCCCCGTATAGTGCCCTATACAACCACATTCTTTGCAAAATTTGTATATTACTTCATAACGAAAGTAGACCCACGAGACGCGGTTTTCATCCAACGGAAGAAAACAACCAGGGATCAGTGGTTAAGTTAGATCTAAAACCAAGCGAGCACGGAGGTAAGGTTGCACCGGTAGACCTGATCCATTATGGTCGATCGCTTCCACATAGCCCACAAACGAGCTACGTTAAAGCTAATGGAAGCGAGGATTTGGTTTTCATTACTTGAGCGAAACGTAATGGGATTTCCATCCATAATTGTGGTGTTTAAATGAAGAAGCGCGTCGCAATCTGACAAATTTTGACATTCAAAGATAAAATACGGACCCGTACGATGCACACGGATGGTTTCCCTCGAATCCCAATGATTGTTTACTGTATTAAACACAAAACTTGCAGAGTGTGGGGACGAATCGAAGAAAACACCCACTACTGCATGGGCCCAGTTGATATATGGTAAGTGGTAATTGGCAGGAGGATGACGGATTAGGTTACCCATACGCTGAGTATTCATAATATATTCTGGAAAAGGAGGGTTAGGGTTTGGTGAATTTGGAGTCGATGAACGATCCATGTAGTGAACAAAGTTAAAACTTGAGAATCTTTAGGCTATTATCTAGAGAGAAGATTAAAGAGACGAAAAAAAGGTTTGTATTCTGTAAATAAATGAGATCAAACTGTGAATTGATAAAATTTTAACCGACTAATAGGTATAACCTGGAGCACAAGGAGGAAGCTTGCAGGATTCACGCTTGCATGATGGCCAGGTGTCCAAAGCACCAGAGAATGAGGGGAGAATGTTTTAGTCGGCGAGCTTAGACCTTGTCGGCTGGATATTTGGGTTGCTGAACTCACTTATGAGTGAAGAACTCTCTAGAGAGACAGCGCATCCCTAACTGTAGGGTTTTTAGTTATACAAAAATTTTGATGTTGCAAAATTAATAACTTTCCATCAAACGCAGTCACCTTGTGCCACATGCAAGCGATTGCGACAAACGCAATTTTGTTCGGGGCTGCAGATTTTGGTTTTACACAACGCCCCTATCGAAGTCCTAAATTTATTTTATCTTTAAAAATTTTGCCATTTTTCAAAATATATGAAATTTAACAACTAAATGTTTTGAGATTAGAAAAAATATAATTAAGGGGAAGCTCGAAATAAGCATAGATGAATGAATTGCAATTAATTTCAAATCAACTGACAGTCCTGGTAAAATACTAAAAAAAAGGGTTTTTTGTCAGAAAAGACCTAATAAAATACAAGTTTTGTAGGGAAGGACCTAATAAATTTTTTTTTGTCTAAAAGGACCTATTAAAATACTTTCGATTGTTAAAAGGAACCAGTTTATGAATTTCAGGCCAAAATTACCATGTTTTGTTTTTGGGTGCCTTAGGTTTGTTGTTGTAACTGCCACTTTAGTGTAGTTGGTGTTTAGTGTAGTCAAGATGCAGGTGTTTAGTGTAGTTGTTGTAAGTGGCAGCTTAGTGGCACCACAGTTGTTGTTTCAACTTCTTTTGGATTAGCAATGACGAAACTTACGTATATGTATGAGAATTCCACTTGTTGATGCTCATTGATAATACATTTGGACAACAAAAAAAGTATTCATGCGCATAGTTTTTGGCTCAAATATATTTCATAGATTGCAATAGAAGGGGTTACAATTCCATTCATTACATACAGATTACAAAATGAGTTGTTACAACTTGGTTTTTTTAAACCTAAGGCACCCAAAAACAAAACATTGTAATTTTGGCCTGAAATCCATAAAGCGGTTACTTTTAACAATCGAAAGTATTTTAATAGGTCCTTTTAGACAAATTTTTTTTTATGAGGTCCTTCCCTACAAAACTTGTATTTTATTAGGTCCTTTCTGACAAAAAACCCTAAAAAAAAGATTGCCATTTGATCCTCAAACCTTTGCTGCTCTCCAATAATACTCGCCCTTACTCTTCCACCAAAACCGAATCCCTTCTTGCCCACTGCAAAGAAGTTAACAAGAACGATTAACACACATTAATTTTGTGGCCGATCTTTTGAGGGTGTAAGTGTTGGAAATTGCTGGTTAGTTTGTTATGTTTCCCTATAATTATGTTAGTCAAATTGTATTAGTCGTCGTTTAAATACATCAGTTGATGTAATAACTTCAATCTATCCAGAAACAGCTTATATTACAAGGAAATAATAACCACCCTACTTGTATGGACAAACATAAACAAACTAACTAGCAATTTCCAACAGTAAGCTGTTGCAATCTTTTAGTGATTAAGAACAAACACTTTCTGTAACAATTATACAGGTGTTGAAAAAGGAGTATGCTTAACTTATAAGTTTAGTGGGGTACCCAACTTATTGTTTGTTCGAGTTAGATTTCCCAACTACGTTTGTATGAGGTTAGATTCTCGTCCAGAGGAGAAGAGTGGCCAAAGAGCAATGGGAAAAAGTGTGGCATGAAGCTGCGGTGCAAGGGAGATGATGACAGAAGCATAGAGAGCACGAAGGAACATGAGGTGCATCCCGTGCACTTCATCCTCTGTGCTCTCTATCTTCTGTCAACTATCTCTTTTTGTTTCTCTTTCGCATCATCAAAATGCTGAGATTCTTGCGCAAATATTAGCCCTTTCATCTTTCTTTAAACAGAAGGGTATAGAATTTGTACTTCCCACCTGCTTTTAGATTAAATCATGACTGCCCAAAAGAAAAAGAAACAAAGCTAAGAGGTAAAAGTAGCATATCAAGAGCGGCAGGAGCCAGGAAGTGATGGGTAAGGATTTAGGAATTAGGAAGAGTTTGTGCTCTATTTATATAAGGAAATAGGTAAAAGTATTTACCATGGTGGAATATATACCATGAAAATTAGTGCGTTTGTACTTTTTGTCTTTTTCGACATTTTAGGCACTTGCTGCTGTACTAACTGACAAGAAAGCCGCCTACTGATCAGTCGATTTACACTGGACCGGCTACCCAGCTCCAGACGCGTGACTGGTAAGGAACCGTAACCTGTTTTTGGGTCCAAAATCTGGGACCCGTTACAACTAGGTTCGGATTCCATTCCTAATGGGTACCCGGTGGAACCGGTCATTCGAGTAATTTTATTTGATGGTGTACGTATTTCAAATATATATTATGTTGATAATATTTTATACATAAATGTTATAATTACATAACATTAGTGTTTTAAAATATTATAACAATATCAGTATTTGTGTTAATTTCTACTATACTCTTAATATTACAAAGTATTTTTTGCCTAATACAACCCATTAAAGTGACCACTTTGTTAATTGCAGCACTTTACTTTCAATTTGTTCAATTGCAGCCTCGAATAAACCAAACACCTTTTAAGTTACTGCCCTAATCCAACCTATCTTCACGCCTTTTTGCTGCAAATTAAAAGTGTGTGGTTTATATGAATATGCAATTGAAAAGATTAAAATAAAAGGGGTGTGATTAACAAAGTGTCCACTTTAATGGACTGTATTGTGCAAAAAAATTATATTAATTATATGAAAGGTACTCAATACTATTTCTTGAACCCCATCCTCAACCAACTATTGAACAAATTTATTAGTATCATCAATGTCATCAAGTAGAACAATGAAGAATATAGGGTTATATCATGAAGTAGAACGATGAAGAATATAGGGTTATCTTTGGTGATGACTTTTTTTCTTTTTCTGATTACCAAAAGATGATAAGCCAAAGTACGAGGTAACTGATGAGAACTTTCCAATAATAATTGTCAATATATGGCTTGCTTAATATTATTGGGAAAAAACAAAAGTCTATACTACAAAATATGTGGACATATAATGATGAAAATGTTAAGTTAAAAATATAGTTCCTCCGTTCTTTATTAACAAAACGTGTTTGGTGGACCAGGTTCACAATAACTTATTGTGCACCCAAACTGACTTTATCATACAAAAACTGACTATATATTAGAAAAAAAAAACGACTATTCATACGAAAACTGACAATATAAAAGGTTATTGTTTCTGCTTGAAATTAAGGATTGTGATAGGTTGAGTGATTTGATGTGGGCCCCAAGAAGGTACACCTGAGCTCCGTTGTCCGTACGCCGGAAACCTGCAAAACAAGGTTAGCCTACCCCGGGGGTGGTCCCGGGATCGCCCCTCCGACGCTCAAGTCAGTAGGTGATTGAGGTAGAGAGAGAAAGTGATCAATGTAGAGCGAGATGCTCTGGGTTTTGTAGCTTAGAATTCCTTACCCTTTGATTGGTGAGACAATCGCTATTTATAGAGGATGGGACCTCCAATAAATGAGGGTATTTAGTCAGCTCCAGCCGGTGGAGGATTGCCTTCCCTAGAGGTAGGGGTATTTTGGTAACTTCGCCATAGGTGGGCTGGTCCAAGAAATGGGCCCAAACAATTAGCCCCACGCCAAGTAATCGGAGTGAAAATCGCCATTTTTAGTGCGGTTGATTGGCGGAATGAAGTGTTTGCATTTTTACTGATGTTGAGTCGGACCCACGAATTTTCATGCCGGATCGTGGTGGAGAAAATCTCCTGTCGCTAGGATTAACCAAGCACGGGGGGTCTCGCTGACCGAGGGGCTATCTTGAATTCCCTGTCCGCTGACCGAGGGGCTATCATGGCCGAGCAAGAAACCGAGGGGGCTATCATGGTCGAGCAAGAAACCGAGGGGGTATCCCCGTCAGCGCTCGGCTCGAATTGAACGCGGTAGTGCCTTTGTATGCTGTCTGAGTGATTCACACGAGCTGAGGGTGTAGTGCTCGCGCCGAGTGACTTACCAGGCCGAGGGGGTGCTTCTGTGCACTTGCCGACCCGAGGGGGTGTCGTAGGCACCCAGATGCTGAGGGGGTGCCCAGGTGCACTCGGCCGAGCCGAGGGAGCCTCATCCTGAGCGTGGTAAATGTGCCGAGCGAGGGCTATAGCGCCGAGCGTTGGCCTGACGCGCTAAGCCAAGGGGATGTGCCGACCAACGCATTGAACGCAGCATCTCCAACTGCTTTATTTCCGAGCCGGTCGGCTGATGTGCCGAGGGGGTGCTTTGTGCACTTGGCCGACCCGAGGGGGTGTCATAGGCCCCCAGATGCCGAGGAGGAGCCAAATGGGCCGAGCGAGGGCTATAGTGCCGAGCGCTGGCCTGACGCGCTGAGACGAGGGGGATGTGCCGTCCAAGGCTTGGCTCATTGAACGCAGCACCTCCAGCTGCTTTATTTCCGAGCCAGTAGGCTGGTGTGCCGTGGGGGTGCTTTGTGCACTTGGCCGACCCGAGGGGGTGTCATAGGCCCCCAGATGCCGAGGGGGTGCCTTTGTGCACTTGGCCGATCCGAGGGGGTACCCTTGTGCACTTGGCCGAGCCGAGGGAGTCATGCACCGAGCGTGGTGCAAGTGGATCCCGTGTTGCCGCCTGGGTGCCAATGCAGCACTTACTTTGAATTTGGCTAAATATGAGAAACAACTCGGTAATAGAGAGGGGGTCTCCTACTGGTCGAGTACGTGGTGCAAGTGGCTCGGTAGAGGAGTACGTGGACTCCATGTTGACCGAGGGGGTAGGACGCCGCTCGAATGAGGACTGATGAGCCCATGCTGTCCGAGTGGGTGCCATGAGCACTTAGTCATACTTGGTTAAGTGTAAAGTGGCTCGGTGGAGGGGCACGTGGACTCCACGCTGACCGAGGGAGTAGGACGCCACTCGAATGAGGACTGATGAGCCCATGCAGGCCATACTTGACCAAGTATAGAAGCGACTCGGCAAGGAGGGGAGCTCCTGTTGACCGAGTGGGTTATGAGGCAACTCGGATGAGAGGCTGATGAGCCCCAGGCTGTCCGAATAGGTGCTAGCTGAAACTAGGTCATACTTGACCAAGTATAGAAGCGACTCGGCAAGGAGGGGAGCTCTTGTTGACCGAGTGAGTTATGAGGCTACTCGGATGAGGGGCTGATGAGCCCCAGGCTGTCCGAATAGGTGCTAGCTGATACTAGGCCATACTTGACCAAGTATAGAAGCGACTCGGCAAGGAGGGGAGCTCCTGTTGACCGAGTGGGTTATGAGGCTACCCGGATGAGGGGCCGATGAGCCCTGTGTCGTCCGAATAGGTGCTAGGCGATACTAGGCCATACTTGACCAAGTATAGAAGCGACTCGGCAAGGAGGGGAGCTCCTGTTGACCGAGTGGGTTTTGAGGCTACTCTGATGAGGGGCTGATGAGCCCCAGGCTGTCCGAATAGGTGCTAGGCCGATACTAGGCCATACTTGACCAAGTATAGAAGCGACTCCTGCAGCGAGGGGGAGCTCTGTTGGACCGAGTGGGTTATGAGGCTACTCGGATGAGGGGCTGATGAGCCCCAGGCTGTCCGAATAGGTGCTAGCTGATAATAGGCCATACTTGACCAAGTATAGAAGCGACTCGACAAGGAAGGGAGCTCCTGTTGACCGAGTAAGTAGGACGCCACTCAGATGAGGACTAATGAGCCCCGTGCTGTCCGAGTGGGTGCCATGAGTACTTAGCAATACTTGACAAAGTGCAGAGTGGCTCGATAGAGGAGTACGTGGACTCCATGCTGTCCGAGGGAGTAGGACGCCGCTCGGATGACGACTGATGAGCCTCATGCTTTCCGAGCGGGTGCCATGAGCACTTAGCCATACTTGACTAAGTGTTTGAGTGACGCTCCTTAAATTGCTGAGTGAGGTCATGAGACGCTCCTCGAGATGCCAAGGGAGGTCATGGGACGCTCCTCGAGATACCGAGGGAGGTCATGGGACGCTCCTCGGCACGTTGTGGGCTTATAAGCCTTAAGTGGTCGAGGGAGGTCCTTAGCCTTGTTTTGGCTTACTATTTGAGTGACGCTCCTCAAAATGCTGAGGAGGTGCCAATGAATATGTTTCTCGACTCGGGGGAGTTTAGGAGCTCCATGTTTCCCGAGGAGGTTTCATGACGCTATTCGATTGCCGAGTACGTGCCAATTAACGATACTTAGCCGTTTTTGGCTAAGTTAGTAGGACGCTCCTCTTATGACTGAGGAGGTGCTGATGGAGAAATTTTGGACTTCTGAGGCTTATTCGCCCCATCCTTCCTCCTTTGAGCGTATTTATTTATCCAACTGAGTGGTTCCATGTAATTAGCCCCACGCTGGATGAACGGATAGGGTAGCATCATTCCATCCCGAGGCGGTCGTCCAGCAAAAATCGAGAGAGAGACCCATGTTCTGGGGTACCCTGCCAGTTCCGGGAGGGAGGGTGGGGACTCGGGATTATGCATTGCTTCGAGTTAGGTGCCTTGATGTGTGGTTCATGATTGGGTGCCTTTGATGAGTAGGCACCTGTGGCCGAGTACAATTCTTTGGCCGAGTGGGCACCTAAGGATGAGTGGGTACCTTGAATGAGTAGGTACCGTTGATGAGTGGGTGCCTTTCATGAGTAGGCCCCTATGGCCGAGCACATTTCCTTGGCCGACCTGGCCCCAAGGATGAGTGGGTGCCTTGAATGAGCAGGTACCGTTGATGAGTGGGTGCCTTTCATGAGTAGGCACCTCTGGCTGAGTATATGCCTTGGCCAAGTGGGTACCTTGAACGAGTAGGTACCGTTGATGAGTAGGCACCTATGGCCGAGTATATTTCCTTGGTCGAGTATATTTCCTTGGTCGAGTAGGCACCAAGGATGAGTGGGTACCTTGAATGAGTAGGTACCGTTGATGAGTAGATGCCTTTAATGAGTAGGCCCCTATGGCCGAGCACATTTCCTTGGCCGAGCTGGCGCCAAGGATGAGTGGGTACCTTGAATGAGCAGGTACCGTTGATGAGTAGGTGCCTTTGATGAGTAGGCACCTATGGCCGAGTATATTTCCTTGGTCGAGTAGGCACCAAGGATGAGTGGGTACCTTGAATGAGCAGGTACTTTGCTGGAGAGTTTGTTGAATTTGAGCTGGAATCAAGATGACGTCTCTTGCGGTTATGGGTGGAGGGTCGGTTGCTTATATCTGACCCGAGGCCGCGGGATGACCGATTTCATGATGCCAATGGATTCCCCATTGGGGTGGAATCATCATCATTGGGATTGGGGGATAGCACCGTTGGTGCATGGTGGGATGGTTGAGCTCTCTCGAAACGGTTGGTTTGGGAGCGTGTCTTCTTGGTTGGGGCCATTGCTCAGTGGCAATGAGGTGATTCTTACGGAGTGGTGGCGAAGCGACTTTGTTTGTAACTTCCCCACAGACGGCGCCAAACTATTTCTGCTTGAAATTAAGGATTGTGATAGGTTGAGTGATTTGATGTGGGCCCCAAGAAGGTACACCTGAGCTCCGTTGTCCGTACGCCGGAAACCTGCAAAACAAGGTTAGCCTACCCTGGGGGTGGTCCCGGGATCGCCCCTCCGACGCTCAAGTCAGTAGGTGATTGAGGTAGAGAGAGAAAGTGATCAATGTAGAGAGAGATGCTATGGGTTTTGTAGCTTAGAATTCCTTACCCTTTGATTGGTGAGACAACCGCTATTTATAAAGGATGGGACCTCCAATAAATGAGGGTATTTTAGTCAGCTCCAGCCGGTGGAGGATTGCCTTCCCTAGAGGTAGGGGTATTTTGGTAACTTCGCCATACGTGGGCTGGTCCACGAAATGGGCCCAAACAGTTATTATATCTTACAAAAACTAGCTATATCAAACAAAAACTGAATATATCAAATGAAAACTGGTTGTCTCATATGGTTTTTGCCTTTCTGGTGCATAGTAAGTTATTGTGAAACCGATCCATTCAAATTTTTTTGGCTTTACTAGTCCCAACAAGTAGGCACACTTATTAAAGGATAAAAACTAGAAATAGATTAAAAGAGAGATCCGAGAGAGATAGAGATAACATATTATTAAAAATAGATATGTAACAATTAATATAAAACTACTAAATAAAAAAATGTATCAATTAATAAAGAACGGAAAAGTATATGATTTTGAAATACTGTAGGACCGTCTTTTCTTACTTCTTTTTTTTTCACTAAGTTTCTTAAAGTAATTTGTTGTGAGCAACTGAATGTCAGTTTTACTTGTGGAAGAAAAAAACGTGGTCAAAGAATTATAAACTCCACCAGAATACGCTCCCACAACAAGGTTAAACTCCGCTGCAACTTGAGAAGACAATAACAAAAGAACGCCGTAATTTGAACAAGATACTGATATGAGAGTAGAAAAAGTGATTACAACTTTGTGTGGAAGCCTATAGTGATGAAAGCTAAAGGTGAAGCATCCCTCATCACACTTATCTTATCACCAAAATTGGAATGAAGAACCTCCAGAAAGATGGCATTAGGGAACCAATATCCTAATCTAATATCTACCACGTTTCAACACCCTGTGGTTCCATATTTATCTTTCGCCTTATATATCTTGAGCAAGTTACGTCAATGACCCTATAAAATTCTTGGCATTTAATTTTTGGATTTCTTAGAACACATACACCATTTTCAGGATGTAACCACATTTATGCGTTTCCCTTTTAGGAAAGCAGTTCACAGATGTCTTTGCAGGCGTTAGGGATTAGGGAATATGAGAATATCTTTTCAAATATTTAGATTTGTTGCTTAGAATACGATGAGATGGAACTGTTTAAGATAGACTTGTGTTAGGACTCTAGATTGGAGTTAGGACTCTAGATTGGATATGTATTAGGAATAGGATTGTTATTCCTAATCTATGATGAAGTAGGACTCTACTTTAGGTTGTATAAATATATTCCATTGATGAATGAGAAGGGTGACTGAAATTGAACTAAATTTAACATGGTATCAAGAGCCAAAACCTGAAAAAACCTCTCCACCAAAATCTGAAAAACCGAAACTCATCTAACCTGAAAACCAAGACTCGATTTTTTCGAGTTCTTCTTTGACTCCTTCGAACCAAAAATTGATCCAAGATTTGATTTTTTTTTTCGCTGCGTTGCTTCGATCCTTCACTGATTCATCATTGATTCACCACTTCGAACCTATTCTCGCCGCACACGACGAGTAACCATGACAGAAAATACCGAATCATCAACCCCAAAACCTGATCCAATCTATTTTTTAGGCTCGAATGATAATCATGTCAACTTAATCACTCCGATTCAGTTGAAAGCTGATAACTTTGATGAATGGGCACGCGCGATTCGCATGTCTTTGAACGCAAAACGTAAACATGGAATCCTGGATGGCACTATCACGAAACCTACCACTGCGGCGGGTTTGGCCGATTGGAGTATTGTACACTCCATGCTTATTTCGTGGCTCCTCAACACTATCTCCCCGAATTTGCGTTTGTCGGTCTCGTTTTTTGACAACGCTCATGAGTTGTGGAAGCATCTTAAAGAACGATATTGTGTTTCTAATGGAACACGAATTTGCCAAATTAAATCTGACATAAGTGAAAGTAAACAACAAAAAGGTGAGTCTTTGGCCAATTACTTTGGTCGTTTAACTCGCCTATGGGATGAACTCTCGTCACAGGAAGTTGCGCCATCCTGTCCTACCGGTGGTGCCAACTGTCCGGTGATGCTCTTTCTTGAAGAAACTCGAAATCAAGACTGTCTTCAACGTTTCTTGATTGGTCTTGATAATGGAAATGCTCCACTTCGCTCACACCTTCTTGCGTAGGACCCCTTACCTTCCGTTACTCGTGCATACCAAATCATAGCCCAGGAGGAGTGTCTGCGGGGCCCTACGGCTTCGTCGTTGCCTGCGCCAGGCTAGTCCTTGGCGTTCAAGGTCGACAGCCGCCCTAAAAATCGCAGCTTTGGTGATACGGTGGTCTGCACCCACTGTAATTTTGAAGGCCACAAGGCCTCTGGTTGTTTTCAACTCATCGGGTACCCCGAGTGGTGGGGTGACCGTCCTCGGGGTCCACGCGGATACACAGCAGTTCGTAGTGGCAGGGCTGGCCGCGGTCGCGGAGGAAATGGCGCGCCACCAGCACGCACGAATTAGGCCGTGGCTGGTGGTGGTTCGGGTGATAAGCCGAATGGAGGGGGAGGGTCGAATTCTCAACCTCGTGACCCTGTGAGTGCTGGTCTTGCGGGGATAACAACTGAACAGTGGCAGAAACTTCTCGATTTACTGAACTTACCTAAACCTAAAGATCGTCTGAACGGTGAGTCTTTGTGGATATTAGATACTGGTGCCACACATTATGTAACAGGCATATTTTCGCACTTCAAGACAGAACGGACAATTAATGGGTGTCCGATTGGCTTGCCGGATGGTAGTTCTGCAGAAGCTACTCATGAGGGAGATGTGGTTCTTCCTGGAAATCTAAAATTTGATAATGCTTTATTTGTGCCTAATCTTGATTGTAATTTGAATTCCGTCCCGCAGTTATTAGATTCTGCGAATTGTATTGTTCAGTTCACTAAAACGTTATGTGTATTACAGGACCGCACGACGAGGACGCTGATTGGAGCGGGTGAGCGGGAAGATGAACTTTTCTTTTTCCGAGGTGTCTTGAAAGTGAAGGTCATGGCAGTGGATGGCATCGCATCGATTGATGTTTGGCATAAGCAGTTGAGTCATCCTTCGAAGAAAGTTTTGCGTCATTTACCGTGTGTGAGTCAATCTAGCATTAGTAGTTGCAATAAAGATGGGTGTGATGTTTGTTTCCAAGCCCATCAACCTAGAACTAGTTTTCCTACCAGTATTAATAGAGCTAGTAGAATTTTTGGGTTAATTTATTGTGATGTATGGGGGCCTTATCGAACTAAGTCTTCTTGTGGTGCCTCATATTTTTTAACTTTAGTAGATTATTTTTCCCGCACTATTTGGACGTATTTATTATATAATAAATTGGAGATTGAGATTATGTTTATGCACTTTGTGGCTTTAATTGACAGACAATTTAATCAGAAAATAAAATGTGTGCGCAGTGATAATGGCACCGAATTTAATTGTCTGAAAAATTACTTTGTGCAAAACGGGATCATCTTTGAAACTTCTTGTGTTAAAACTACACAACAGAATGGCAGGGTTGAACGGAAACATAAACATATTTTGAATGTTGCACGTGCTTTGAGATTTCAGGCTAATCTACCATTGAAATTTTGGGGGGATTGTGTTCAGGCAGCTTGTCATTTAATTAATCGAACTCCATATGTCATTCTAGATTACAAAACTCCCTATGAATGTTTGTTTGGCAAGCCTCCTACGATGACAGATATCAAAATTTTTGGTTGCTTGTGTTATGCCTATAATTTATATCATGGTGGTGATACGTTTGCTAGTCGGAGTCGTCGTTGTGTCTTTGTTGGCTATTCTTACACTCAGAAAGGTTGGAAGTTATATGACTTAGAAACCAAGAAATATTTTGTTTCCCGGGATGTGAAGTTTATTGAACATAAATTTCCTTTTAGTGTGTCTGACCCATTGCCTGATCAGAATGATGCCACTAATATGGTGGACTTGGATTATTGTGAGGAGGAGATGCCTATGCCCCTTGTTGAAGTTCCCGTGCCGGTTTCTGAAGGGGAACTTAGTGCAACAGGGGGTGGGCACATGATGTGGAGGTGGTTGTGGGTCTCGATGCTGAGCCGCAGCACGTGGACGCAGGGGAGGCTGAGGCTAGGGAGCCTCGACGGATGCCAGGCGTGACCCCAGATCATGGGGTGTCGAGTCGTGAGGTGTCTCGTGGGGCGCAGGTGCAGGGAGGGAGTAGAGAGGCGAATGTTGAAGTGTTGGGAAGGGGGAAACGTACCAAAATCCCCACTAAGAAATTGCAGGACTATGTGACTCATACTATAGTGAAAAAGAAAAGTTCATCAACTCAGGCACCTGTTTCAACATCGTCCTCAGGTACTCCCTATCCTATTACACATTATGTTAGTTGTGAAAAGTTTTCTGACAAACATCGCAGATTTCTAGCAACCATAACTGCATGGAACCCTCCTAAGTCATTTAAAGAAGCTATGAAGCATGAAGGGTGGCGTGAAGCCATGGGAGCGGAAATAAAAGCTCTAGAGGATCAAGGCACATGGGAATTGCAACCTCTTCCTCCAGGCAAGAAGGTCTTGGGGAGTAAGTGGGTGCATACAGAAAAATATGATGAGCAAGGAAAATTGCAGCATTTGAAGGCTAGATTGGTTATCTTTGACCATCATCAGGTGGAAGGAATTGACTATAATGAAACTTTTACCCCCGTAGCAAAAATGACAACAATTCGTACTTTTCTGGCCATTGCAGCTGTGAAAAAGTGGGATATTCATCAGATGGATGTCTCAAAATGCATTTTTGCATGGTGATTTGGAGGAGGAAGTGTATATGAAAATTCCTCCTGGTTTTCAGGAAGGAAATACTAATCTGGTGTGCAGGATGAAAAAATCATTGTATGGTTTGAAGCAGGCGCCTAGGTGTTGGTTTGCCAAGTTGGCCACGGCTTTGAAGGTCTATGGGTTTAAGCAGACTTATTCTGACTTTTCCTTGTTTACTTTGACTAGGAAAAATATTCAGCTGAACGTTCTTATCTATGTGGATGATATGATTATTGCAGAGAGTGATCAGGAAGCTTTACTGAACTTCAAAGCTTTACTGAAAAATAATTAGAATTTGAGAACCATATTTCAAGTCATTAAACATGGATTATGGTAAGTCAAGATTATTTATTATTACCACCTCAATGTAACTTTTATGTTTAAAAGATGTTAAGAATAATAACACGATTAATAAGTCAAGACTATCATGCTCGACTATGTATGCCTATTATGTTTAGAAAAGACCCTATACGAGTAATGACATAAGTACTATGAAGCTCAATGAAATAATATTTTAGAAAAGTCCAAGTCTGATTAAATAGTAATGAACTTCGTTACTCAATTCTTAATTAGATTAATGGATAAAGGATATTACAAGCCTCCCCCGGCTATCAAAGTTGGTAAGTAGGATTTCAGGTAACGTCTACTGCTAACACCCGCACTCCCCTTTCAACTATGTTTTATGATACTTTATACGATGTTTATGCGATGTTATTTATGGTGTGCGGGATATGAAATGTTTGTCTATGTAAATGATGTTTATTAAATGATTTAATGCTATGAAGTATGACGATTTTCATGTTATGAAAATATGATTATGATTACGTTTAATGATTACAATTACGTTTCATGATTATAATTACGATGATGTAATGTAATTATGGCACGTTATGATTAAGATTACGTTTTATGATTACGATTACGATGATGTAATGTAATTATGATACGTAAAAGAAACGAAACATGATAAAGTTAAGTGAAAGATGGTTCTTGGCAGCATTTGGGCACCGAAAGTGTCACCTATGTTGTGACTGCCTTTCTGTTGGGCACCGAAAGTGTCACCTTTGTTGTGGCCGCCATTCTGTAAAAAATGTGGGCACCGAAAGTGTCACCTATGTTGTGGCCGCCTTTCTGTATGTTTTTGGGGAGACGACCCTTCTATTGTACTAGCGAAGTTACCAAAGTAAAAGATATATGATGATGAACATGACAAAGAATGATGATAATGTTTTATAATTATGATTTAATGGTTATGTTTATGAAATGGTTTTACTATTTCTCTCTAATACGTGTCGTTTACCGTAGACAAATTAATAATTTATAATACCGATCTTAGTCCTTCAAAAATATTAACAACTAGTAAAAGGGTAAGAAAGGGTCGATCCCACGAGAAGATTATTAAAATTCCTAACTCTCAAAGTTTAACTAATAACAAAAACAAACTATTATGCACATAAAGAACATAAATGCTAATATATACATTATTTACTAGTATTAACATAGAGGGGGGGTTTAAAATCATACTAGAGTACCTATTAATCTAAAGCAAATAACAAATAACTAATGTAAATATGTACAATTGACAAACAAGCAAGCCAACATAATGGTTCGATCATAGATTAATTAGACAATTAACAGTTGTTTAATACCTATAATCTAGTTACCTTTAACACTCGATTTAGCAATTAGGTCGGTGAATTATCACCGTGATCAATTCTTGTCTTGCTCATAGAAAACTAGATCTTACTAAGACAAATACAACCCTAACGAACTTGTTTTATTAGACCAATTCATATATTTAATAATTTTAAGGTGAGCCGCTCACTCTAATTATATTAAGCCGTTAACACTAGATAACCATTAAACGCCGCGCCTAATGGGTACTTAGCATAATTTAATTACTCTCTAATTGTAACCGTGCGCACAATCACAAGCAAAGAGGTTAAATTTATATTAAGAACTCGATAATATGAATTGAATAATCACCAAATCAACTATTAAATCATGACTAACGCCGCGTTCAATCATGTGAACTAAAAGTATAAGAACATCAAAACAACTGAAAACTATATCTAAAATAAAGAAGTCATTAATACAAGAACAATCAAAAACTAATTAATTGAAAGTAAGAAGGGAAAAACTCATAGATTGGAGTTCCGCCGACGCAGCCGCTGCCTTCGATTTCACCCACAAAGAACGACCGTCCACCTTTATAGGCCTTCAACGCCAAAGTCCTCAATCGAACTCGGACCATCTTCACTATCTCACAAAACCCGTACATTGTGTATACTTGTGTGTCCCTTCTTTTGGTAGAAATTAGGAATTTATATACCCAATTAAAAAATCCCCAATTATCAACATTTTGGAAATTACTTGTGGAGAGAAAGATGTGACCTCTGATTTGGTCCATAATTCCCTTATTACGTTCGCTTCGTATCTTGCAGATTAGGAAACAAATTCCTCCTTGGCGTTTCTTGCATGGAATTAGGAAAGGAAGATCTTCCTATTTCTTTTGTTTGCTCTGTATACAGAGTTGAGGAAGGAGGAATAGAAAGGTAGATTTTCCCTCTTTATTTTTTTCCTTTAACTCTACAAAGCTCACGTGAGCTTGTGGTCCTTTTTTTTTCTTTTCTTTTCTTTGCTTCTTTCTTTTAGTCTTGTTGTCTTCCTATAGCAAAGTGAACCTATAATAAAAAATAACACACTATTTAAGCTACTTAATCACCATAATTTAATATAGACATAAATAACCAACTAATAATAAAAGTCAATAAATATTATAAAATAACACATAGAAGACAACTATAAGACTAATTTTAGGGAAAAAAATATAGAAATATATGTACTTATCAAATTCCCCCACACTTAGCATTTGATCGCCCTCGATCAAAATATTACTAATAGAGAACTACATGCAATCTAATACTAAATGCAAGACTAATATTCCACCTCAATTTTCTTTATTGGAAATAACTAAATTAAATAAGTATAAAATAAGAAACTAAAACATTTTAAAGTTAGTCACAAAAACAGTGAGAAAATGTTAGTGGGGATGCTATAATCTTAACATTTAAACAATCAAACTCTCAAAACTCATAATACTTCATAAAATATTGATTTCTTCACAACTCAAAAATAGCTAGCATGAATCCACACTTTTGTGTGTATTGAGTTCAATAAATAGACCCTCACAGGTAGAAATTAAATGCTCAACTCTCATGTGTTTGGGGTTAAATAATATTTACTCAAACCTATAACCAAGTCGACTCAAAATAAAGTATATTTCTTTAAACTTGACTATCGTCTCAATTCTCCACTTGTATGGTGACATAATGCATAAAGATCAAAAGGTCTTTCAAAAGGTTGTAACGTGGCTAAGGTTAAAGGGTAGGATAAAATTTAGGAATGTGGAGTTAGAAAGAAGCCAAGCTAAAGGGAGAAAAAATACATGACTTAAGATGTTTCAGTCACAACAAACTCCTTTTATACATTGAACATCATATTCCAACTACATTTTTTCTTCTTCTTCATATTATATCATTCAACATTCCTTCATAAATAATGCAACAACAACATTTCCATGTATATATCATAGCATTGTCGCTTTTCTTTGATCT
This sequence comes from Beta corolliflora, assembly GCA_947648045.1. Lineage (NCBI taxonomy): Eukaryota > Viridiplantae > Streptophyta > Magnoliopsida > Caryophyllales > Amaranthaceae > Beta > Beta corolliflora. Next base: position 652,484 of record CANSZD010003717.1, read on the forward strand.
TTCATACTTTTTTTTATTAGTCTGTTTTTCGACCCTTTTTTTCAATATCATAACCCCTGTTTTCCTCTTCCTTTTTCTTTTCACAGTATTTCTTTTATCATAACAAAAACTTACAATACAAACTCAACTTAATAACTCCCCATAGCCAGGCTTGGGTAAAATATGTAGAAGGTCGCAGGTTTGTAATGTATGGTTGATAAAGAAATGAGGATTTTAAGGCTCAAAAGGGCTAAACGAAGGGAAATATTATATAAAAGAAAATCTCTGGAGCCAAAATATATATAAAAATAATGCCTAAATCATTTCTTTCTAGCATTTGTCACAAAAGTTTCAAAGAGTGCCAAGTCAAGTTCAAGAGCCACACTTCATTGAGGAACTATCACACAAGAAAGAAAATAATGAGACTGATGCAGATGTGTCAGTCTAATTGGCTCAGAAGCTCACAAGTTTTTGGTCTATCTATCTAGCCAACTTATTTAGAAGAAGTAAGATAATTTTTTTCAATCATATTATGAATCTCTCAAGTCTGACCATTCTCTTACCAATCACATAAGCATTCCCAAAATCTTTATTTTTAGAACATTTTTTTGTTGTTGAAAACAAGTTAGATTAGAGTTACTTATCAACTTTACTAATAGCCATTCCTTAGGAAATAAAGAGGTGAAAATCCTAAATAAAATGCAACAATACTAAAACTAATGCAAACAAAGGCACAATTTTTTTTTTGAATTGAATAAAAAAAAGAAACAAAACTACTATGCAAATGTTTTTTTTGGTGCGAATGAGCCACAAGGGCGGGGATGAGAATCGATCCCAGGATCACCTGGAACCGGGAGGGAAGCTCTAACCAACTGAGCTATCCTTCACTCTCTGCAAATGTAATAGAAAGCAAACTCATATTCGCCTAAATAATACTTGGTCAAAATTTTGACAGTATGTCTTCTCAAAGTAGGGAATTTCTACTTCTTTCTCTACACAAAACCAACTACACCATAACATCGAATAAGCATGTATCTCCCCCACACTTACATTTTTCATTGTCCCCACTGAAAAAGAAAAAAGAAAAAATAAAAAAAAATGAAGGAAAGAATGAGAGGACTTAGCTGGTTTTGTGATGAATCTGGAAGCAGGTGACAATGCCTTGGTACTGTGCGGCTGTACTGCTATCAATAATGTGCTGGACCAGTGAGTGTGGTGTGTTTGTAGTGCATGTTGATATGCTCGACCAAGGGGTCAGATCGCCAGTAAGCTTGGCAAGCTCTAGTCATGTGCTACTTTCTTGGTTTACAAATTCAGTAGACCCCGTAGCAAGATAAAAACACCATCATAATCTAAAATCAAGATATAAAGAAATTAGGTGAATATGAACAAGGAAAGAAAAGAAAAAAAAATCAGCAAAACAAGACATAAAAGGAAGAAAGTAGTGAAAATAAAAGAAAACGGGATAGTCATGGGTTGCCTCCCAAGTAGCACCTTTAGTTTACGTCGTTGGCTCGACGTATTTTTCATGACTTATGAGAGTGGTTCCTGCAGTTGCATTTGCAAACACCTATTCAATATCCATATTCACCACCATTTCATCTAACAAAATCTCCAAATTGTCCATACCTATCTTCAGGTTTCATAGAAGAACACACAACCAAAAATTCTTTAAGAAATCGATTCGGGTCCTCTCCTCCATGCCCATAGAAGTTTGGAAAAAGGTTGAGAAAACCTGAGTTTAACTTTAGAGGTTTTTCCAAGGTTGGAAAAACGATGCCAAGTGGTTCATCATCCAGCTTAGGTGCAGCTAGCTCCTTCAATGTTCTTTCCTCACCCATCTCTTCTTCGTTTTTGAACAAGTTCTCAATATAAACACGTTCGTCTCATTGTTTTTCTATGAATTCTTTCCTTGTTTTTCTGGTTGTCCGCTCAATTTCTGGATCAAAAAGCAATTGTTCACGTCGTAAGCGTGTGTTCATGTACTGTAAACAGAAAATTCAGTCTTAGATATGGAACAGGAATCATGAATATAGAACACAAAGAAAACCAAAATATACTCAATCTAAGATCTACAATCTTTTGTCAAGTTCATAATACCATATGAGATATCATTCTTATATGTTCAACAGATTTCTAAATTATAAGTACCTAAAATTGTTGCACAGTATATACTTGTTAAAACTAATCTGTCTTGTTAATGTCTATTAAATTATCTTGACAAAGCTAAGTCATGGCGAGCATAATATGAACAGCTATTGCAAAGTATAACTCTATAGTAGAGATCAATGCCATACAGACTGTTAATATGCATGATAAGTCTGATCATTTACAACTTGATGTAGCATATCATACAAAAGGAAAAGTAATCATGTAATATGATAAGCTAAGCATATGGGTTTGACCCTGGCAGACTCAAATTAAGTCAGTTAAATAAGAGTTTGTAAGTGACAATTTTCATTTTTTTTATTAGAGGAGTGAAACACTGGCAGTACCAAGGATAGAAAGTTTTAAAAAAATGCATAAGACAATGCTTCCCAACTGAATATAAGCTCATAACTCTGAAATTGCAGTCACTTACAACAAAAACAAATTCAAAATTTTCAATAACTACCAAAAGTTAACATACTAATGTGTCTTCTTATAGTTTTCACCACACTATAATTGACTGGTCATTTATAGATTAGTGCAATCAGACATTTAGGAAAAATATTATGGCTGCAGTTTGTGTCTTTAATTGTGAGAGTAATAAGATATGCTTCGTTTTATATAAGTTTCTGAAGAGTGGCACTCAACAATTAATATGTTTGAGAATCTGACTAAACACTCAATGTAGGAACTAAGAACAAATAAAAATATACACATGTTACACTCATTCACTCTTTGTCCACTATAATCTTACTTGCAGAAAGAAAAAAAAAAGAAACAAGGTGGAGTGGAGAATTTAACATCCTTACGAATACCCATAGAGCAAAATTTACAAAGTTCACGTTTTTGCTGAAGTACTTCTATAAATTCAGTTGAACCTTGAATTTTTAAAGTAAATTAGACAATAAGTCAATTGTACAGCTCATAATATTTCACTTACTAGATCAAAAATATATTTAGCTTAAAATAAGCATGATTGGATCAATTAAGATTATAGCTTGCAAAATTTTTGCCAAGAAACAACAGATACTTATTAGAACCATCTAACATATATAAGTTTCCCTTCCTTGAACTAGAATTCAGTAGATTGTTGAGGAAACACTTTAATTCACATCTGAAAATATATGAACATACTACAAATAGGTTGGACAGTCTTAAACATGATGCCTAGTCACTTTTATTCATATAAGCTAATGTAAAAGTTGAGATAGTATAAAGGTGCACTTTCATGAATTACTCTAGTTTACCTAAAGAGGACTTTTAGTGATGCAAACAGCTATTTGGAAGCTCAACTACTGATACAAGCTCACAGTTTTAGACCAAATGATAAACAATGGCATAAAAGACATTATTTTATCTAAGCATATGTGCACGAATGATGCTAATCGTATAACAAAACTAAAGATGTAAATTATATATATGAACATGTCAATACCTTACCTTACCCTAGTAAAAACAGAACAGTAGCTATACAACCTCTAAAAAAAATGCAAAAGACATATTATAGACACAAAGAGCCAAACAATGCACACATTATAAATAAGTCACAGTTCTAGGATAATTCTTTTTATATTAAAAAAGAACCTACAAGTATAATTCTCTGAGAGAATTTAAACTTTGACAATAAGATAACAATAATCTCACCGGCAACGGCGCCAAAATTTGATACGTGTCGTTTACCGTACACAAATTAATAATTTATAATACCTATCTTAGTCCTTCAAAAATATTAACAACTAGTAAAAGGGTAAGAAAGGGTCGATCCCACGAGAAGATTATTAAAATTCCTAACTCTCAAAGTTTAACTAATAACAAAAATAAACTATTATGCACATAAAGAACATAGACGCTAATATATACATTATTTACAAGTATTAACATGGGGGGGGTTAAAATCATACTAGAGTACTCCCTCTGTTTTTTTTTAATCTTCCTACTTTGAATCTTGTACAAATATTAAGGAGAAGAAAGATTCTTGCACATGGGATGGAATATGATTTAATAAACTAACAATAAAAAAAGAAGAGTACAAAACAAGTGGGTCCTTTATAATGTAATAATAATAATCCCAAAAAAAATAGGGAAAAGTATATGTCAACACTTTACACATCAGCCAAAACAAAAAAAGTGGGAGGGAAAAGGACGAAAGTTACAGCCGCCCATAGAAGAGTGAACTTTACACTTCGACCAAAAAAGGGAGGGAAAAGGACTAACCATTCCCTGTAATAACAAACCCACGAAAATTGTAGATTTTCCCTCCAAACAATAATTTTCATACACATCTCCAAGTATATATAATGAACAGGACCACTCATACCACCTGCTGACTTAGAAACCTTAAAGAATTTTTTTTAAAAAAAATGGCATCATTGCCATCAGAAGCCTCAGGGCTGGATGGAGGTGTACACCATGGAGGTGAAGTATCTGCCCTTGTAGTATCTAATCCACAGCCACATCCTCGGCATAATAGGCTCAAGAATGCAAAACGACAAATCATAGCCGAATGGCTTCTAAGTCGCAGCCGGTGGTAGGGAATCTTCCATGGGGGCGAAGAAGAAAAGCTGCACACAAATTCAATGTCACCACAAGGACAATTTACGACATCGGATAAAGGCCAAGGATCGGGTAGCCCGGGATCTCGCCCATCAATGTCAGAAACAACAAACACAAGTGTGGAAGACGCAAGGCAACAGTCAGTCTTCATCAGGTATCATCTGTACCTTTATGTCAAAGGACAAGTTTAAGAGTATTAGCGCAAGCACTTGATTTGCATTACACAACATTATGGAGGATAGTTAAAGGGGGGGGTTAAGACCTCATACAAGTCCATTAAAACCTGATTTGAACATGAAGAAGAAGATAAGAAGGTGCATGTGGGTCTTAAGTTTACTTGAAAGAAACACATTGTACACAAACCCCACTTACATAGATATGAGAAATGTAGTTCATATAGATGAGAAATGGTTCTATATGACACAAAAAAGGGTCAGAGCATATCTACATCCAAAGGAAAAAACACCTTGGAGGAAGATAAAGAACAAAAACTTCATACCAAAAGCCATGTTCATAGGCTCTGATTCTGTGAACCAAGGTGGAACCAAGATGGTTCTTGTGCATTTGATGGGAAGATTGGCATATGGCCTTTCACAAAACAAGTTGCAGCACAAAGATCATCAAATAATAGGCCCAGGGGAACTTTAGAGACAAAGCCCATTGATGCAATAACAAAAGATGTAATAAGAGACATGTTGGTAAATAAAATTATGCCTGCCATCAGGGAGAAATGGCCAGATGACCTTAGTAAGGTCATATACATACAACAAGATAATGCACCATGTCACATAACCAATGATGATCCAGTATTTCAGCAACACAGACTACTAGATGGATTTGATTTCAGGTTGATCCAACAGCCACCAAACAGCCCGGACATGAATATTTTGGATTTAGGTTACTTCAGAGTTCTTCAAACATTGCAATACAGAAAATCAGCAAGAAACATTATTCAATTAGTTGCTGCTGTTAATGAGTCATGGGATGAACTACATCCTAAGACTCTAAGTAATGTTTGGATGTCACTTCAATTCTATCTGAATGAAGTGATCAAGGTTTGTGGGAATAATGAATATGATGAACCACATGCAAAGAAATCACAACTTGAAGATCTAGGGCTGCTGCCAGAAGAAGTTGGTCCCTCTGTTGAAGATGTTCATAAAGCAATTCAGTTTATTGCTGAACAAATGAATGGCAACTGAACATCTCACAACAAGAACAAGTACTTTTGAAACCAAGAAGGTGAAGCAAGTAAAGGTAGAACAACTTTTTGTGAAGAATAGGTAGAACAACTTTTTGTGAAGAATAGGTAGAACAACTTTTTGTGAAGAATAGGCAGAACAAATTACTAGTGTTTTATGAAGTATCTTGTTCTATAAACATTTTGAAGGTATATGAATATTACTTATTTACAAATCCATCATGCATGTCTGAATTGACTAAAATGAAGTCATCAAGTCATTTACATATGGTGCCTATCAATTTTCAAACTAACCTCTCACATTAGGTCATAGAGGTTGTCAAAAGAGGTGGCAATAACACATATATAACCCACAAAAATCACGCTTCATGCTATTGTGGTGGCTATTGTGAGCCTGCATCACAAAGCTACCCATAATTCAAGTAGGGTACACATAGTTAGCCTCACTACAATTGACTAACAAGCATGGCTACAATTAACTCATCATCATTACAGGCACCAACATGTCTCTAATCACAACACAAACACTGCCACTAACAACTGAGGTCAACCTTATCAAATTCTACCAGCAGGCAAAACCACACTCAAGAGCATCTTAATAATCATAGAATCAACCATTAACAACTTTGGTCAACCTAATCAAATGATACCAGTAGCCAAAACCACAGTCAATAGCTTCTTAATCATCATATAATTCAAAGATAAACAACTCAGATCAACCTAACCAAATTATATCAGTAGCCAAAACAATGTAAACACCCAACATGCATTATGCGTCATCTGAAAACAGAGTACCTAGTACATCAATGATTACATCTAACCAAAAACAACAAAACTAGTAGCATAAAACCACAATCAAGAGCATCTTAAGCATCATAGAATCAATAATTATCAACTTTTGGTCAACCTAATCAAATAACACCAGCAGCCTAAACAATGTAAACACCCAACATGCATTATGCGTCCATTTAAAACAGAGTACCTACTACATGATTTATTACATCTAACCAAAAACAACAAAGATAAACCTAATCAAATTCTACCAACAACCAAAACCACAATCAAGAGCATCTTAATCATCATATTATTCAAAGATAAACTCATAAAAACAAAGAAACATGAAAATTAAAAGAGTTCAAGGAAGCTCCCTCGATGGCTGGCAATGCTTAAGTTTAATCGCCGGAAAATATATTCTCAAATTATCGTAAATTTCCTCCGACGATGGTAAAGGAAATTCATCAATTTGCGATTCAGATCTGGAAACACCTCTGTCAGGAGTGTCTGGAACAAACAATTCCTCTTCTTCCTCACTGTTGCATGCTTCATAGGAAGGATTACGAGGACTCTCAGAGTCTAGAACAAACTGTTCCTCTTCTTCCTCAGTGTTGCAAGCTTCACCGGGATGATTTTCAGGACTCTCAGAGTCCGGAACAAATTGAGACTCTTCAAAAATCTCCGACTTTCGTATTTCAGCCATGATTATGAGTACAAGAGTAAATGATGATAATAAATCGAGAATCCAGAAAAATCGAGAACCCAAAAAATTCGACAACCCAGAAAATAAGAGAACCCAGAAAGTATGATGAACCCAATAATAAATTCGTGAGGTTTGTGTAGAGAGAGATATTCAAGGAGAGATAGTGGTTGATTTTAGATCTAGGGTTCTCAAATAGAGAAAATGAGAGATTGGCTTTCAATTTATATCTAGGGTTTCAAAGGCATTTATGAGAGAGAGGGAGAGAGAGCCGTTGGGAAGAAGAGTAATGAAGAACAATGAATTGAATGTAAGGGTTAATGGGTGGTTGGGGTGATCAGAGATGAGAAAGATCGAGAAGGAGGAGAAAAACTTTAATGCAGAGAGGAGATAGAGAGGGGAGAGAGAGGGGGTGAGTTGGAATCTAAATGGGTCATTTGGGGACCACAGAGGAGTATTTTATTATTTTTAGTTAGGTATTGAGGGTAAATATTAGAAACAGATGAGGGTATTGTTGGAAGATTTGATAGCCCAAAATAGATAGATTCAAAGTGAGAAGATTAAAAAAATACACACTAAAACGGAAAGTGAGAAGATTAAAAAAAAACAGAGGGAGTACTATATTAATCTAAAGCAAATAACTAATAACTAATGTAAATATGTACAAGTGACAAACAAGCAAGCCAACATAACGGTTCGATCATAGATTAATTAGACAATTAACAGTTGTTTAATACCTATAATCTAGTTCCCTTTAACACTCGATTTAGCAATTTGGTTGGTGAATTATCGCCGTGATCAATTCTTGTCTTGCTCACTAGAAAACTCGATCTTACTAAGACAAATACAACCCTAACGAACTTGTTTTATTAGACCAATTCATATACTTAATAAATTTAAGGTGAGCCGCTCACTCTAATAATATTAAGTCGTTAACACTAGATAACCATTAAAAGCCACGCCTAATGACTACTTAGCATAATTTAATTACTCTCTAATTGTAACCGTGCGCACAATCACAAGCAAAGAGGTTAAATTCATATTAAGAACACGATAATATGAATTGAATAATCACCAAATCAACTATTAAATCATGACTAACGCCGCGTTCAATTATGTGAACTAAAAGTATAAGAACATCAAAACAACTGAAAACTATATCTAAAATTAAGAAGTCATGAATACAAGAACAATAAAAAACTAATTAATTGAAAGTAAGAAGGGAAAAACTCATAGATTGGAGTTCCGCCGACGCAGCCGCTACCTTCGATTTCACCCACAAAGAACGACCGTCCACCTTCATAGGCCTTCAACGCCAAAGTCCTCAATCGAACTCGGACCATCTTCACTATCTCACAAAACCCTTACATTGTGTATACTTGTATGTCCCTTCTTTCGGTAGAAATTAGGGATTTATATACCCAATTGAAAAATCCCCAATTATCAACATTTTGGAAATTTCTTGTAAAGAGAAAGATGTGACCTCTGATTTGCTCCATAATTCCCTTATTACGTTCACTTCGTATCTTGGAGATTAGGAAACAAATTCCTCCTTGCCGTTTCTTGCGTGGAATTAGGAAAGTAGGAAGATCTTCCTATTTCTTTTGTTTGCTCTGTATACAGAGTTGAGGAAGGAGGAATAGAAAGATAGATTTGCCCTCTTTATTTTTTTCCTTCAACTCTACAAAGCTCACGTGAGCTTGTGGTCCTTTTTTTTTCTATTCTTTTCTTTGCTTCTTTCTTTTAGTCTTGTTGTCTTCCTTTAGTAAAGTGAACCTATAATAAAAAATAACACACTATTTAAGCTACTTAATCACTATAATTTAATATAGACATAAATAACCCACTAATAATAAAAGTCAATAAATATTATAAAATAACACATAGAAGATAACTATAAGACTAATTTTAGGGAACAAAAATATAAAAATATATGCACTTATCACTCTCCTCCCTGTTTGCTAACAAAATAATGTGAAATGCTTTTAGGATGTTAGGGTAGAATGTTACTGAGTCTCGGCTCATGACGTTTTGTTTTATGTTTTAGGTATGGAAGAACAGTTGCAGTATGGCTATAATAATGAGATGTGTTGAGGAGACTATGTATGATTCTATGAGGTTTAGGATATTTTGTATGATGGATAAACAAGTATTGTTTTATGATGAGCAAATGTATAGATGAATTACTATTTTAGGCTATTATTTTATTAGTGGGTCATAACCCACAGGCTTAAGATATGATTCCGCTGCCAATTAAGGCTATGTATTTTCGGGGCGTTACAATTTGCGTCACACATTGTAACATGCGATGCAAATGATGTTCTATGAAAAGTAAAAAAATAGTACCAAAGCATGAATGCTTTAGTACGGCATCCGAGGAGTAACAAAACCCCCTCAAAAACATGTAAATTTCGACAATTTCACTGATATTTTCGATATATACAATAGAAGCAGTAGAACTATAGTAGCAAATTATAAGCAATAAACCAACAAAACCCTAAAACAACAAACCTAACTTCAATTTCTTTGGTGCTATCCAAAATTCCACAATTTACAAACCGAACAACAAAATAATAAACCAACAAAATTTACAATGCCGGCAAGAGAAGTAGAGAATTCTAACAATATATATAGGATCAAAATTCCAGAATACTCTTGAAATTGAACTCGACAATGAAAATGGGGAAATTTACAACGTAGATTTAAAAACAGAATGAACAAGACTGCAATGATTGAACAAGGAAAATGATGAATTTTTGGTTAACCTCCCTTGCCTGCGACACTCCACAACCACCGCTTAAATCCACCACTTAAACTTGATTGATACCACTTCTCTCTTCTACTCGCTTGCTTAAACTCGCCTAAAAAGGATGAATTTCCGGCTAACTCGCTTGTTTCTCTTCCACTTTTTCACTTCTCTCCAGTAGTGAATTGTGATTTTGGTTCAGATTAGAGGAAAGGAGGTGGGTAGTTGGGTGGGAGAAGTGTCGTTGAAGAAGAAGGAAGAGAGAGAGAATGAGAGCGGCTATGATATTTTTAGGGTTTGGGGAAATAAGTGTGCAGCGGGGTATGTGAGAGTTTTATATGACATTGCTTTACTCATTTGCGTCGTGCGGAAAGCATTAACAATGTAAATCGTTCTCTAATGATGATTTGCGTCGCTTCTCGTGGCCCATCCAACGCAAATCATGGCCCAAACTGCTTTGTTCCATCAGCATTTGCGTCGCGTGCGCATCATTTTTCCCCCATTTGCAGTAGTGATTTGCGTCGAATGCTCTAGTCTAACTAACGCACATTACTTATAATTTGTTTCGGATCTGTCGCCTAACCGACGCAAATGATATGTGCCTGAGCATCTACATCGGCTTCTTAAATATTCGACGCAAATCCAGGGACTGTTATAAATAATTAGGGTTACTAGTGAATGAGGTTACTCGTATGAGGAAATGGGGTTATTGTTATGAACAATTGGGGTTACTCGTATGATTAAATAGGTGAGGTTACTCTTATGAACGAATGAGGTTACTTGTATGAATAAATGGGGTTACTTTTGCGAACAATTAACATTACTCGTATGATTAAATTGGTGAGGTTACTCGTATGAAGAAATTAGGTTACTTGTATGAAGAAATGGGGTTACTTTTGCAAACAATTGGGGTTACTCAAATGATTAGGGTCGTTGTTGTTTAATGAGGTTACTCTAATGAACGAATGAGGTTACTCATGTGAAGAAATGAGGTTACTTTTGTATGATTAAATAGGGTCGTCGTTTGACTAAGTAAGGTTACTTTTATGAACGAATGAGGTTACACGTATGAAATAATGGGGTTACTCGTATGAATAAATAGGGATTACTCGTATGATTGAATAGCTTCATCGTAGGATTAAATAAGGTTACTCATATGAAAAATGGGGTTACTAATTTAGTAAACAATTGGAGTTACTTGTATGATTAAATAGTTAAGTAAGGTTACTCTTATGAAAGAATGAGGTTACTCGCATGAAATAATGGGGTTACTTGTATGAGTAAATGGAGGATACTCGTACAATTAAATAGCGTCATTATATGATTAAATGAGGTTACTCTTATGAACGAATGAGATTACTAGTATCAATTAAAGGGGTTACTCTTATGAATGAACGGAGTTACTCGTTTAAATAAATGTGGTTACTAGCCAAGTTTACTCTTATAAATGAATGGGGTTACTCGTTTGAATAAATGGGGTTACTAATCAAGTTTACTCTTTATGAATGAATGGGGTTACTCGTTTGAATAAACGCGGTAACTTTTGTGAACCTTTGGGGTAACTCGTATGATTAAATGAGGTTACTTGTATAAATAAATGAGGTTACTAGTATGAATAAATTAGGTTACTCATATATTAAATGACATTAGTTGTATGACTAAACGAGAAAATGAGAAACTAATCAATTTACTATTATGAATGAGTGGAGTTACTCGTTTGAATAAATGTGGTTACTTTTGTATACCATTGGGGTTACTCGTATGATTAAAATGAGGTTACTCGTATAAATAAATGAGGGTACTAGTATAAATAAGTGGGGTTACTCATAAGTTTAAAAGGTTACTCATAAGATTAAATGAGGTTACTTGTATGACTAAACGAGAAAATGAGAAACTAATCAATTTACTCGTATGAATGAAAGGGGTTACTCATTTGATAAATGTGGTTACTTTTGTAAACAACTGGGGTAAGTCGTATGATTCAATGAAGTTACTCGTATAAAGAAGTAAGGTTACTTGTATGAATAAATAGGGTTACTCTAAAGATGAAATTGAGGTTACTCACTTTTGGATCTCCTAATTACAACTACCACTTTAATTCTACCCAAATTCTCCTCCATTTTCCTTTCTTCCATAAACACTTCACACTCCCACACTTATTCTACCAAAACAGTCTTCCTCCTCCTACTATCTTCTCCGCCTCTTCCATGAATTTTTTCACCAAACATAAAAATACCAAAATAGCACCAATATCATCCCTTTTTCACCTACAACTAGAAAGCGTTTGCCACAAAACCCCAGCCACTTGTTCTCTCTCTTCTCCTCAATTAAAGAGAGAGAAAACACGAAATTAAAAGCTTAAGTTGGTACAACAATGGCGTCTCTGCGTTTTTCAACTTCCACAACTGCTTCCATGGTTACGCTTCGACCGTCACCTTCAACCTCAAATGTATCATCTTCTTTGTCTTCTTCTTCAAGCAGTTTCAAGCAAATACAGTGTAAGCGTCAGATATTTGTTGAAAATGGTGGATGAGGAAGGAACAAGAGGGCTTAGGGTTTCATAGGAGTAATTGGCAACTATCATTTCCGTTATGGACATATCAATACAATAATCTACCTCTAGTTGAGGTTACTCGTACGAATACATAAGGTTACTCGTATTGATTAATGAGGGTTGTTTTTGTCAACAATTGGAGTTACTCATATGAATAGATAAGGTTACTCGCCTACGCGGTGTGACCGCGTATTTGACTACCCCATTATTAAGGTTTTATCAAATAATGTTTTGAAGTCGCCAACAAGTCTTTAAAAGAAGACTCGTAAACCTAATTGGATATTTGGGAAACCAAAGGGACATCTGAGGGACTTATCCAATGTAGATTTCACGTCATAATTAACTTCATTAATGGTCATGAACCAAAAAGTGACTTCGGGGGCGAGGGTATGAATATGGTCATAATGAACCACGTTTACCAATTGCTGGCCTCTACTAAATATCGATTCATATCGAAGTTTATGCTGAAGAACAACCAAATAATTTATTCAAGCACCCTAAAAAAAATTAGTCTACGTTGGTTGATTAAACACATCAAAAAGACTGTTTTTGGTGACATGTTATTAGGCAATCAAAATTACAAGGTTCTTAGCAGGTTGTCCAAATTATTTGATTAATATTAGAACAATTCTTTAGGTCTTGATTAGCTATAATAACAAGCAAGGTGATGAAAACATGAACAGGACAATCATAACAATATATATATATATATATATATATATATATTTATGGATAAGAAATAAAAATATTAGGGAGTTAGTATAATATACAATACTTACAGTCGCAGGAATATATATTAATAATCTACATCATGAATAAACTGTTAGTAACTTCAAGAAAATAATAAAAAGTATAAATAAAGAAAAGAAGTTTTTTAATTTAGTTGATCCTTAGAAATTATACCACCGTCTGGGGTGGTTGATTTGTACGGATTTCAGATTGAATATTTAACAAGCCTTGAAAATTGGTTGCGTTGAACTAACACTTGCATATTGTAGCCTTGTAGGTTAATAGATACCACAAAGGTATTGTTGTGCGAAGATGAATTGTAGGTAATGATGTATGATGATGGTATTAATTTATAGTAGCAATATTAGGATGAATTAGATGGGAGTAGTGGGTAGCCGTAGGATATAGGTGTAGTACTAGTGTTAAGAGGATGTAATATGATGATGAATGATTCAGTGATAATCAATGGGCAGGCCCGTCTTTGGGGCTGGGCAGGAGGGGCTCCTGCCAGGGCCCAAGAAAAGCAAGCTCAAATTCATTAAAGCTTTTATTAAAAAAAAAGAAACTTCCACCTAAAAGAAAAGACGCTCGAAGTAGTGTGTGATTCCATATCTTCTTCTTCAACCTTCGTTTATTACTCATTCAATTTCTACTCCTTGTTTATCTCAAAATCGTTCCATCTCCTCCAATTACCAAATTTCAATTTTGGAAAATTTCCAAGAATAAATTAAATTCTTGAACTATATCCCTCCTTTTCAGTTTTCCATATTCTGAAAATCTCAACATCTTTAATTTTTTTATTCATAATTTCCATCCTCAGTCAATATCTCAATTCTCTAATTGATCTTCACAATTGAAGATGATTTCCCCCATAAACGGCTATTTTTTATTACATTTTTTTAACGAGATTTATATTTCATATAAATAAAACTCCTTCTATGAATTCTATATCTCACCAATGTCCATTTTTTTTCTTTTTTTCTAACAATTATTGGGTTCAAAATTTTGATAATTTGGCTAATTTGGGTGTTTATATGTTCGAATTTTACTCCCCTGTCCCCTGGCGAAGTTCTAATTTTTGGCGGACAAAGGATCGAAGAGGGTAAAGAATAGAATAATCTGGAATTCTGGGTACTTCATCTTCAACAATTTGGGTAAGTTTTTGTGTGCTTGCTAATATTCCTATTTTTTAGATGAATTTGATCTAAAATAAATGAGACTTGTTTGTAAATTTTTTTCTTGATTTTCATATCTGCGCAGTATTCTTGTTGATGTTGGAAACTAAATTCGAGCCCTTTTCGTTACTCAACAATCAACATCGTAATAAACAGGTGACATTGTTCTATATTCTCTACTCTTTATTCATACGATGTTACCGAAAAAACATCTATCTAGTTATGAATAAAGGAAAAAATGAAAACAAACACAAGAGTTACTAGAATCACAAAAGGGAGCTATGTACAAATTTTTCTCTAAAACTATTGAAGGGTCTTCTAATGACTTAGGTGCGAATGAAGATGATTTTCAGCAACCTAATGAAAATATGAATGATGATAATCTTAAGCAACCCAATGAAAATATGAATGACGATAATCTTAGGCAATCTAATGAACATTTGAATGGTGATAATCTTGAGCAACCTAATGAATGTGTGAATGGTGATAATCTTGAACAATCTAATGAGCACTTGAATGACGATAATTTGAATGACCATGATAATGTTCCAAATGGGAAATGCTGAAAACTTGGTCCCTCCTTTGGATAGTTATGATCCTAGTAATTGGGGTATTCTCGATAATAAAATGAGAGATATTTTGATTGAAAAGGGGCTTTTAAGAGAAATGAATCTTACATTTCCTCTTGATAATCTTTGTAGACATTTTTCATATGGTCATTATCTAAGAAAGATGAGTAATGGAGAGACTAGTGATAGAAAGTGGTTGGTTTACTCTAAACATGTGGGTATAAAGGAATAATTGATAGGAACAGTCCCAATCATGGGCGCTCCGCCATTTTCAGTCCCAACTTTTGATTATTTCTTAGTGGTCCCAACTATTGCTCATTTTTTACAAATATAGTCCTAGCAGGTTAAGGACCTGCTATAATAGGTAAAACCACCCCACCATCAATCCCACCATTCTAGCCACCCCAAAACCACTTTGCTGCTCCGAAAACACCACCACCTGACCGCTAAGACTCCCACCCACCTGAAAATCCCAACCCACCATCTATCCCACCCAAACCTCCCCCTTGAAACACCTAAAAATCCAAAGCATTGATGTAGATGTTCACATTTCATACTTTAATGCTTGGAAATATGTCGTGGAATCTGCACATGGAAGCAGAGGAGAGTAAGTAATAATTTAACAACACTTTTATTCATAATTACTCTTAGTATTGTTTTATTAGATGTAGTTGCAGATCTGGTATTACAGGGAAATTAATTTCAATGCTGGCTTCTGTATGATTTTCAATAGTGATTTATTAACACAAACTAAGATCGACTATATTTTTGTTTTTTCTCTTTTATTTCTTCGTATTTGCTTAGCCTAACAGGTAACATTGTTCATGGAAAATGGGAATGGGACCACCCCCACTAACCCCACCAACAAAACCCCGCAGGCCCGCACCTCCCTCATTTCCGTAACTATGAAAGTATGAGAGTTTGAGAGATCGCAAGTATTCGAGAGTAGAGAGCGCGTAAAAAATGGCTTTAATCCGGAAAATCAGTGGCCTATTTATACAAAAATATTAAAAAAAGATAAAAAAAAAAAGTAAATTGTGCGTCGCGCAACGAGTGCGTTGGGCGCATGTCTCAGGCGCATATTGGTGCTTTTGACGCGTCCAACCAATGCGACAAGCGCACGTGGAGCGCCAGACACACATTCAATCTGGACAGACTTTTCACTTTACACTTCTTTGAAAATATTTATTTATTTTTCAAAATATTTATTAAAATAATAAATAAATACAATTAATTATGATGAATAATTAATTGGACTTTTTCAAAGGATTGGGCTCAAAATATTTTTATGGGCTTTAAATACATTTAATTATTCGGAATAATAAATTGGGCTTTAAAATAGGACTTTGGATTTTTATTGCAAATAAATAATAGTTTTAGGCCTTGCTCTTCGAACTGCTCTCCCCTTGGGTCGGATCAATTAAGACCGCGTTATGTTTCATCATTGGGCCCTTAAATGGGGAGACATGATTATGCGTCTATAGAATCCCCCACTTTGACAGAGTTTGTAAAATCGAAAGTCAAAGTATACGTGTCGGGACGGAGAATGATTCTAGATGTTCTACAATCTAAAACCACTCTTTTTAACATCGGTACCTGCAAAACAAGCATAAGTTTGCAGAAACAAACATATATGAAAAGTATCAATTTGCAAGACAAGCACATGTTTGCGAAATGATAGCGGTACCTGCAAAACAAGCACAAGTTTGCAGAAAAAATATGTATGAAAACATTGGCAAAACAAGCATAAGTTTGCAAAATGAAAGGATATGTGAAAAGGATATCATGAGCTATGGCCGGCCCATGTCAGTATAGAGCTTCGACCCGCTCCAGGGGGGTACGTGGCCTATTAGCCGGCTCACGATGGTATAGAGCTACATCCTGCTTCATATGCAATATGTGGGCTATTGGCCGGCTCACGACGGTATAGTTTTATGTCCCCTTCCATGGGTATACTTGGCTGAAGATTAGCGCTGGACTTGACCGCTGTTATTATCTTCAAGAACACGAACCATGTTAATGCCGGACTTTCCTTTGTCTCGGTCCGTAATGGTCTTCAGTCCTAGTGCTGGACTTACCGTTGTCGTTGTTTTTTGGAAATAACGCTGGATTTATCGATGTCTACATCCTTGAGATGCGCGAATAATCTCTCCAAAAATTTTATCATTAAAGGTCCATACACCTCGGCGGAATATAACGCTGGATTTACTGTTGTTGATGCTTCTGAATGCTTGCTGCTTCTCGAGCAATGTATGTTATAGTATGAGGATTTGCTTCTTGAAAATTTGTGTAAAGTACTACATGTAGCATAAGTGGCAAAATGGTATTGTTGCAAAGTATTTGAAAATTTCGTTAGTCTGTCGCGTGCGACGTTTAAGCGTAACGAACATTTGAAATGTTGATGACTGAAAAAATGGGCCCAATCTTGACTACAAAGCCCCCAAGCGCGTTGCTCAGCCTCGTGCGCGTATGTTGTTGATGATTGAACATGTGAATGGTTTTGAGCGCGTGCACGTGTGGCACAAGCTTGTCGGTGCGCTGGACGCACGTGGCGCGTGAGGCTCAGGTCATTAAATGACCTAACAAAACACGGGTTTCACCCGGAAACCCCATTTCATTTCTCTTCCTCTTGAGCGTAGTTTCTCCTCTTTCTATCTCTTCTAAACTTCATTGTTGAAGATTGAAGCTTGAAATTTTCACTTGGAATTCGAGTATTTTTCCAGATCTGAGTTAGAGGAAGCTTGCTTTTCATTTTGGTGCAAGTTTGGTTCGATTTTTGGGCGAGGTTATCAAATTTTATGGGTTTTCTTAGTGCGTTTACCGGTGGGTTACCGGCTAGCATTCCTTTCCGACGAGTTGTACTATGCTTCCCGAATTTTTCTGGGAAGCTTTAAAGCTTGGACCATTTTTCTTTACTTTGTTTTGCGCGTGCCTTATTTTTGAAGTTCCGGGTCAGAGTGCGTTCTCCGGCGAATTTTCTGGTGGGATTCCGGCAGTTTTCGGCGAGACTTCGGCGAGTTCTCGGCGCTTTTTTTATTTGGCTTCACGAGTTTAAACTCGTTCCATGTGAGTTTGTATTAGTTTTGTAATTTTATAATTCTTAGATCCTGAATCTAGAATTATGTTAGGATTTTTTAGAGTTTGTAAGTCTGAAACCGAGAATCATGTTAGAGAACTTTGAATTTGTGGAGTTGCTGCTGCTAGAAATCTTGTTTAGGAGATTGTGCATAGCTTGCATGTTGTAGTTTGAATGCATTTTAGTTTGATCTTTTCAATGGATTCATGAAATCTCATTATATGTGATCATTATGCTTCATAGAGAATTAAAGAGCAATTTTGTGATTTAAGATTATAGATTCAGGAAATCTAGTAATCTTGTTTATAATGTGTTGTTTAGAGTCATGAATTCTTCTATACAATTCCCTTACTTCTAATTGTTGGTTTGTATTCGCTTAGCATGTCGTCGAAGGATACTCGTAGTAATGCGGAGGAGGTGGGCGGCATTACACTGACCCAGCATAGGCGGCTTTGGAAAGCCCCCGGGTGGACTACGGATAAGCTCCATTGCTATCCGGAGAACCACATTTTGCATCGCCCACTCACGGGTCATGTGAGTCTTTGTAATGTGACTTTTGTTTTTGCTAGGCTAGCCAGTTAGTTGTTTTGTTAATTTTAGTTGTATTTGCAGGCTCACGACGAATGCCGCAATTTTGGTTCATTTGAGCTTGCGATCCTCAAGCAGGTATGCAAGATCCCTTGATGAGCGACCCTGATTGAGCAGAGCAGTCTCTCTCGTCTCCTTACTGTATACGAGACTCTTGGGGATGTTCATGCCTCAAAGGTCTTTTTTTGTAGTTTATTGGAGTGATAGTGGGATACCACCAACTCCTTTCACATGCCTTGGGGGGAGATCACTATCACACCCCTCGACTTCGCTCTGCTTTCTGGCTTGTCCTTCACCAGTACTTGGGTGCCATTGGCTGACGGTTAGGTTTTCAAGTGCGTTGAGGTTCGAGCAGTGATCGGCCCTGTTGCCAATACACTCTCTCCTATGCTAATGTAAGCATCGCGCCGCGAGGTGTCTAGGGGGTTTTCTCAAGCAGGGACTACGGACGAGCAGAAGGTATGTATCCTGCTGTGGTTGGTTATCTTCGTCGTGCTGCGGACGGATAGAGGATCGCGCGTTTCGATGTGATACCTGAGAGCATTGGTGGCTTTTCTTCAGTGCACACCTATGATTAGGCTGAGCTCGGCTATTGCAGTCTTATTTCCTGCCTGCGCACTGCTTATAGGTAGACCCATGATGATAAGGTCATCTCCATTTTTGGTCCATGGAGACTGTTTGAGGTACAGGCACACCTATCCTTTGTCTTTTATGTTACTACCATTGCTTTGCTTAGTCTCATATCTTACTGATGTTTCAATTCTGGTTCTATGAGTATTTTCCGGGTTTATCTTCGGAAAGACCTGTGGACCGTTCTTTCCCTACTGCAGCCTGTTGGGCACATTGTGGGCGTACTAGATATGACTCAGTTGCGCACCTCCGAAGGGCAATCAGGCGGGCTGAAGCGCATTAGGTAATTATAGTGAACTAACTCTCTTGTTTTTTCCTTTAAGACGTAATAAACTATAAATTATCGTTTGCCCTGTAGGTCGCCTTTCGCCCTTGGGGTCTATACCTGGACTTGCCAGGATGGGCATTCGAGGCTTGAGCTCTGACTCCCAGAGGGTCATTTTCTACGGGGAGGGTAGCCCCATGTGCTATCTCGGGGAGCGTGTCATGCGCCAATTTACTAATTCGCCTTTCTCAGTCCCACATGATCCGCCTGTCACCATGATGGACGCGTATGCTCTTCTATGGGAGATTCAGGATGGGGCGTTAATTCGCGAGGATTACCTGGCCTTTGACCAATGCGGAGAACCAAGAATTGGAGCGGCGCCATCTGCATGTGCTGGCATCCCTTAGGTTTGTGCAATTAGATTACAACTTCCTTTATGATGTTGTGAATTTTTGGGATGTGACCAATCATTGTTTTTGCTTTGGGAACCATGAATTAAGCTTTTGCTAGAGGAATTTGGTGCTATTATTGATTGGCCTCGTAGTTAATTACCTTGTATCCCTAGTCTGGAAGATTATTTTTTTTGGGATTTCGAAAGGTTTATGGATTTGAGGGATGAAAACTTGTCAGAGATTGTTTATGGGAGGCGGGTAAATTTAACTAGCTTTGCTGCAGTATGTAGTCCTCCTACTAACAAGGCTAGGGAGACATATCGTATGCGGGCGTTAGTATTTTGCCTGCTCAGTCGGTTTTTATTTGTGAATGGGGATAATGGCGCTGGGTTTTCGTCCCTGATTACTGTGTTGGAATAACTGGAGGTAGGGCAAACACCTATGCCATTATGTGCAGGGGAGAAGGTCGCTAGTGTGGATGCTGTGAAAAAGGACCCAAAAGGGCAATTTTCAGGTTGTCCACTACTATTGCAAGTAAAAATTTTCTTTTGATATATTGTTTATTTCTTTTGGAAAAATTGATAAAAAAAAGGACTCAACTATGGCCCTCCTGCCATAATAAGTCCCAACTATGGAATATCTCACAACAAGCCAAACTTCATATCATACTTTACGAGCGTGGTCCCATATGACTGGTGACCGACTTAGCTGGTAAATTTGTTGATGTTTTAAAAAAAAAAATATGATAATATGAAAACAAGTGATGGGAACTGGCATAGAGCTCCACCAAATTTCTCTTTTGTACAACTTCCACCCATCGGACGCCTTCGTGGGTCTCGGTACAGAGCCATTGTTGCTTGTCGGTGACCCATCTGTTGTTGCTATACGTTATCTTTCTCTCTCCTCTCGGGTCTTCCTCCCTCTCTGTCCATTGTTGATAGTGCTTTCATTCTCTCTCCTTAAATTCTAACGTGGTCCTCAATTTATTACGGAGTCCTTATTTTTTTGGGATTTCTCTCTTCTTAGCATCAATAACCTCAATTACCTCTTTCTTGCCCATCGAAGAGGAGGAAGAATCAGACATGGAAAATGGAATGTTTGGCATCCATGCCAAAGGTGGAGCTAGATATCCACCTCAACGGCTCTGCCGTAGAATTCTATGATTCTATCACCGCAGCATTATTGTAATACCCTATTTTAATTTCCTAGAAATTTGCATCTTCTAGCAGTTTAATTGAGTGAATTTTAAACCCCCTTCCTCTTACCTAATCAAGGATACCCAGCTAATTGCAAAGAATTTTCTTAAGAATTGGGTGCAAAAGAGCATTATTGTTTTCTCTGATGCTGAGCATGTTATTCTCCAAAGTTTGATACCTTTATAATTTTTATTTTGGTATGATACCCTTTAATTTTTAGGATTGCTTTGAGTTTCCAAGAATTTTGCGATTGTAATAATTCTGTTAATGCAGATGACAGATCTCTAACTGAAGTGTTCAAGTTATTTTAATTTGATTGACATTCTTACTATTGATCATGCTACTGTCACCAGAATTGCCAAAGAAGTATGATGAAGTTTCTTTTTGCCTAATGCCTAGTGAAATTATGGAGATTTTAGCTTGCGTTTTGTTAAATTAGCTACTCCTATAAATTAATCAACCCTAACAAAGGCAAAAATTTTGAAAAAATCTGCTCAAAATTCCACCTGTTGGAATTTCTCAAGAAGCTTGGGAAGGAGTGTTCTAGGTTCTTGTCATGTGAACTGCATGTGACTGAAATTACCTGCGGTATCAGGTCATTTACCTGCAAGGACCACTATTATAAAATATGACATAAATAATATGAGAGGCCACTTTAAACTCTCTAAACTAATAAGCATTAAATCATGGATAAATAATAACATAATAAAATATCATACTCACCAATACATTATTTTATTAATAAATATGAATAGTCAATGGATAGAGTTGTCCAACCAAACCTTATCTTCAATATAGAAGACGAAGTACGGGCGCGACTCCGTACTCCCGCGACCAACGATATCGAGGTACTAATTAAATAAAATAGGACACAATGATCAATCTGGTCCCAAGAAAAGCCATGGGCTACCACCATGTACTCCAACTCATACTAGTCCAAATAGTTCACACGTGCACAAGTCTAAAGCTTATTGCTATTCACTTTCCACTTTAATTAGTAATATTTTATATGAATGTTGGGATCCACAACAATAAGACAACCAACAAAAATAACATGAATACACAAAGACTCTAATTTTTATCTTAGGATTAAATATTGTGATCATACAACTCAATTGACATTGAATAAATCCCATTTTTTTTATTGATTATAATCAATAACCAACCAACCTTTAGTTGTTGATTTAAATCAACAACCAACCAACCTGTCAACAGGTAAATATCCAACTTTACTAAATAAGGCTCACAATCCTTATAAAGTAAATATTATAATAAATTCAAGGGAACAACATGATACATTTCATGATCCAATAAACAATACATTTATTAATTCCTCATGCGAATTAATAAATTAAACGTTCCTATCCCACATGCTTGCATCAATCATTCATACAAACATATAATACTTCATAATAGGCAACATGCTTCACACAACAGTATAAAACATGCAAATTTACCTAAATATAAGCCACATATGAACTATAAAAAGTTCCCTACACATGATACTATATCAATCCTAACCTTAGGATATGATACTAGTCAAAAAACACATAGGCATGTACGTACCTTTGTGTAAACAATATGAGAGGCCAATTTAAACTCTTTAGAAGTCACTCAAAGTAAAGTCTCCACCTACCAATTAGCAAAACATTCAAGTATTAATACTCTAATAAAATTGCAGTAACTTTAAAGTAATTTAAACTCTCTTAAAAAGTATTTTAAAACTCTTTCAAACTCTAAAACTTCAACCTTTAATATCCCTTAATATAGTACTACCAAAATAGTCATTTAAAATCCTAAAAATCATTACTTTAATTCTTAAAATCCACTTTAAACATAAAGCATATAATATGAAATTTATAACTTTAATTAAGAATTACTAAAATCAGAAATTTATTTATTAAAACAATAAAGTAACAAACTTTAATTATTAAACCACTGAAATAATATTTAAAACATCAAAATAAATTATGAAAATAATATAGAGGAAAAAGAGAGGAAATAAACCAAATAAGAGAGAGGAACAAGGCACCGGGGAGGACGGTCGCTGGGCTGCCGGCGGCCGTGCGGCGTGGCTGGCGGCAACCGAGAGAGTGAGAGAGATCGAGAGAGAGAAATCGGGTGAGGAGAGAGAGAGAGAGTAAGTGCCGAGCGAGGGAGAGAGAATAATAGGGTGAAATTGTGTGGGGATTTTTGGGGTCTCATGGGCTTTATATAGGTTTGTAATCCTTACCCTTGTAGGCTTAGGGAAGTAGTGTATTTTGGTTTTTAATTTGGCTATTTAGGTGATTGAATTGAATTGGGTTCCTCTAACCCATCTTTTAAAATCTTTTATACTAACCAATTAAATTATTCAATAACTTTCAGAGTCTGACCCAATAAAATATTTGATTATTTAAATTAAATAATCCTTTGACTTTAAAAATAGTCAACACTTTCAGAAATTAATTATTTAAATACTAATAATACGTATAAAAAAACTTTAAATATATTTATAAAATTCATAAAATTATGTGGGATTACAGTCTACCCCTCTTAAAAGAAGTTTCGTCCCGAAACTTGGCACGAAAAACTCTCACCATTTGAAAACTCTTTACTTAACTGCTTCGAATAGAGGATTCGGAAAACATTTATGTCACGACATGTGTACACATTACCAATTTAAAACCACTTGTGTCACTACATGGACACATTTTTCGAAGCGGTAAACCAATTTAAACAAATTTATTTGGCACCAACATGTGCAAATCGCCAAAATAAGTATAAAAATGCATAAAAATACCATAAAATAAGGCAAAAAGCGCAAAATTCTATCGCATTCTACCCCTATTAAAGAAAATGAGTTACACCCTCGTAACTCACCTCAATGAACAATTCAGGGTACTTCTTCTTCATTTCATCTTCGGTTTCCCAGGTTGCCTCTTCAGACTCATGGTTATACTAAAACACTTTCACGATACTCACATCCTTATGGCGTGTACTACACACTTTTCTATCCAAGATTTTCACAGGTTTTTCCTCATACGTGAGGTTACTATCTATCTGGATTCTTTCGGGTTCCAGAATATGATTCTCATTAGAAATATATCTCTTAGGTTAAGAAATGTAAAATACATCATGCATCTTCTCAAATTCCATTGGTAAAGCTAACTTATAGGCTACCTTTCCAATTCATTGCAAAATCTCATATGGACCAATGTACTTGGCACTTAATTTGGCCTTCTTACCAAATCTCATCACACCTTTCGTCGGTGATTCCTTCAAGAACACCTTATCACCAACAGCGAATTCATCTTCTCTTCTCTTCTCTTCAAATCAGCATAGCTTTTCTGCGTATCTTGGGCAGCTTGAATTAACTTCATATTCTTGACAGTTTCCTCAATAAATTGAGTCCCCAATACTACATTCTCACTAAAATCATTCCAACAAATGGGACTTCTACACTTTCTTCCATACAACGCCTCAAATGGTGTCATCTTGATGCTTGCATAGTAACTATTATTATACGAAAATTCTATCAAATACAAGTGGTCTTCCCAACTTCCTTGGAAATCAATCGCGCATGTTCTCAACATGTCTTCCATAGTTTGATTGGTCCTTTCAGTCTGACCATCTGTCGCAGGATGAAACACAGTACTCATCTTCAACATCGTTCCAAGATTCAACTGGACCTTTTGCCAAAATTTCGAGAGGAATCTCGAATCGCGATCTTAAATAATGTCCTTCGGGACTCCATGCAGTCTCACCATGTTTCCTTGATCGGAATCAACACAACATATTTCGTCAGTCGGTCCACGATAATCCAAATAGTATCATTGCCATTTTTCGACTTTGGCAAGGCAGTCACAAAGTCCATGGATATGGAATCCCACTTCCATCTAGGGACTTCTAATGATTGGACCTTCCCCATTGGTCTCTTAAGATCGATCTTTACTGACATGTCAGACACTTCCACACGAACTCGACGACTTCTCCCTTCATATTTGGCCACCAATAAATCTCCTTAAGATCCTTATACAACTTATCACCACCAGGGTGCAAAGAATATGGAGTCTTGTGTCCTTCTTCCATAAGCTTCCTCTTAATCTCTTCACACTTCGGCGGTATACACCACCTTCCTTTAAATCTCAAGCTTCCATCATCATGAACCTTGAAATCAACTTCCTTTCCTTGCTTCATCTTCTCCTTAATCTTGTCTAGGTGATCGTTTCCAACTTGACTCTCTTTGATCTCGTCGAAAATCGACGATCCCAACGACAAAGCACTCAATCTTGCTTCAATATCTCCACGATTCAAAATTTCTAGGCTAAGCCTTTGCATATCTCAGTATAATTCCTTAGGAACTACCAACGCATTCACGCTATGACTCGACTTTTTACTCAAAGCATTGGCAACTACATTCGATTTCCCCTCATGGTACTGAATATTTAAGTCATAGTCTTTATTCAATTCCAACAATCTTCTCTGTCTCATATTGAGATCCTTCTGGGTGAAATTATACTTCAAACTCTTGCGATCAGTAAAGATCTTGCTAGTTGCTTCCTACAAATAATGTCTCCAAATCTTCAATGCAAACACAATAGCAGCAAGCTCTAGGTTATGGGTAGGATAATTCGACTCATACGGCTTCAACTGACACGGCGCATACGCGATCACTTTCCCATTTTGTTGTTGAACACACCCCAATCCGTTCTTCGAAGCATCACTATACACCTCGAATCCTTCATTTCCATCAGGCAGGGTTAAAACAGGTGCGGAGGTTAAACACTTCTTCAAAGTCTGAAAGGCTTCCTCGTACTTCTCATTCCACTCAAATTTCGACTCTTTCTTCATCAAACTAGTCATCGGCCTTGCTATGTTCGAGAAATCTTTCACAAATCTCCTATAATAGCACAAGTGCTCCCCAAGGTGACGCACTAGGCCTAATATACTTGCAATTGCATCTTCAACTCGCTCATCTTAGAAGGTGCCATTCTGTACGGTGCCTTTGAAATAGGTGATGTACCAGGAACTAAGTCTATGGTAAACTCAACGGCTCTCTTAGGTGGCATACCAGTAAACTAATTCGGAAACACATCCATAAACTCATTCACAATCGGTACATCCTCAATCCTCAACTCAATTTTTTTTGCTCACATCTCGCACACTACAGAAGAACAACTCACACCCCTTCTTTATTAACTTCTTCACTTGGATTGCGGAAATGATCCCAAAACTCTTAGGTTTCCCAAATCGTCGATATTAAGTTAACTTTCCTAAAGAACTCTTCAGTACTACCTTCTCAACTTCATAATCTATCGTGGCCTTGTAGGAACCTAACTAGTTCATCCTCAAAATAACGTCTAAATCTCCCAAATTGAATTCTATAACATTAGAAGGGAAGACACACTCTCCTATCTTTAAAGGTAAGTCTCTATACATCTTAGTACACCTTATAACTTCTCCAGTAGGTATACTTATGGATATATCAATCACCTCGTAGATTAACAACCCCAAACTCTTTACGATGGACGAAAAAATAAATGAATAGGTCGCTTCAGAATCAAATAACGCTTTAACTATAACAAAGTTAATAGAAAAAGTACCATAAACTACGGTCGGTAGACTTTTCAGCTTCATTGCGACTCATCACGAACAGCTTCCCCAGAGTTTTGCTCTGGTTGTTGTTGTTGTTGTTGTTGTTGTTGTTGTTGTTGTTGTTGTTGTTGTTATTCTCATTAGCAGGCTTTCCGTAGCTTCATTGACCATTCTCCCATCCTATAGGCTTTGTCCTTTGGTTGTTCGCTTGGTTGTACCCAGAGCTTCCTTAACTACCGGTCCCATTACCATTCTGTTCTCTCTTCTGCTTGGTGAAACACTCAAATTCTCTATGCCACTTTAGCCAGTCCTTGTTCAAATCTCTGAGATTTTAGTTCTTCGGTCGCTACAACCTCAGGTGTAAATCTAGACAACGCAATAAACTTGCTGTAATACTCAAAAATAGTCATACTCCCCATCCTAAGGTTTATGAACTCTTGAGCCTTTTGCTTCCTCATAAAGGCAGGGTAAAACTTTCCTCTCAAAGCAATAGTAAAAGAATCCCAATTACAACCTTCCTCAGCACTAATCCTATTCCCATTCTCCTTCCACCACAAATCGGCTTCATCCTTCAAGTACAACATAGCTTGACCCACTTTCATCGCCTCAGGTCAATTCCCAGCCCTAAATATCTTATCAAATTCTCTAATCCAGCTTTCTAAAAACGTATGGTCGATCTGCCCCTTAAAGAATGGCGGCTTAATCTTAGCTAACCTTTTGAATATGTCCCCCACAAGATCAGGATGCTATGTCCTTTCTTGAGTTAATTTGTCAGCCAAAAGGTGGATAGCATAAGCTAAAGCGGTATCGTTGTTCGACCTTCTACTTCGTGACCTGAAATTTAACGTAGGTCTACTTTAAGTTTCGCCTCACAATTACTTGTCATTTACTGCGAAGGCATCAAATTGATTTGATCATACAAGATCGCATCAAAATAAAATTCAATGGAATTATCATAGCGCTAAGCTCATCACTATAAACCATAAACAGTCATGTTATTCACATCACTAATCACATAAGGATCAAACAAAATCATTCACAATAACTCAATAAAATATTTCCCATTCACGTACTAATATAAATTCTTGCTCAGCTCGAATAACTAAATAATTACTTTTATTCCTCAAAGCTGTAATAATAATATTTCTCTAATCCAAAAATTAATCAAACTTATTCCTCAACAAAGTAAGATGCTAAAGAAAAGAAATTTAAACTATTGTAGCTTAGCTACTTATTCAACCAAACTAATCTCAGCACATGAATAGATAATAACTCTATGAAGTAACATCATCATTCCTATCCTTATCTTCCTTGTACTTCTCTGGAGTGAATATCTAATCTTCAAAATCTTCAATAACACAATAATAATTTGGCTCTTGATCCCTAGTCGACCTTTTAATTCTTTTGGGTTGAGGTTCATCTTCCTCCAACTCTGTATCACTATCACGATCCAGATAAGATCTCCAAGTAGCGGTATAAATATCCTTTCGGGTTTGTCCTCTAGCATGGTCAAATTCTCGAATTACTTCATCATCGCTATCAGGGATGCCAACCTTCAAGATACGTCACATATCAAGGTCTAGACTGGTATAGTTCTCACTGTCAGACTCCACGTCAGACTCATTGTCACTAATCAAAATAAGGTTGGAGTAGCTTCCCACTCGGTCACCTTCACTATCAGTCATACCTAAGGATCCATTTACGTTTGAACACGACATCTATAACGAACAATACTCGCACTTAGCGTATAGCCCCAACAATAAATAATAAGCAAACAAATAAATAATTTAAAGCCAAGAATAACATCAAACAACTAAGCATGGAAGAAAAACACTGAACATGTATTTAGGCAAATAAGCATTAAACAACACTTCACACGAGTAGGCACTGAACAAACATTCAGACTAAAATAACTGAACAGACTAAACAGACTTGCAGACATTGAACATGCTGAACAGAATATCTAAATGCAGACATATAATATTTCTATCCTATATGTCCTTCCGGTTCTTCCTATCTCTAACAAAAACATTAATAAAGTAAATAAGATGAAAACTAAATTCATAAGAATAATTTTTGAAGCACCAATTTTCAAAAATAAAATAAAAGCATTGTGTTGAAAAAAAAAATTGGACTTCATAAGTAAATTTTTGAAATTAAATTAACTATCGAAAATAAATAGAAAACATTCAAATAATAAAGCTCCAAAATTTTTTTTTAAAAAAATCCGTCCCAAAAAAAAATTCGAACCACTAAAAAATGTTTCGAATTCATCAAAAGTGATTTAAGAACAATGAATAAGTAGGAGCTTGTTTTCTTTGGAAATTCTTTTTAAATAACTAGGCGCCTAAAAAAAAAAGATTGGCAATTCAAGCCAATAAAAACCTATGCTCTGATACCACTTTGTAACACCCCGACAATTCTCTATTTTATAAAATACCTTTTTCCCACAAAATATAGAGAATCACCAACGTATTATCACCCGTGTGATAACGTATCGGCTTACTCAGAATTTTACAGCGGAAAATAAATAAAGAACTTGAAAACATCAAATAAACTTAGTCAACCACATAGTCAAATCCAAAATCCAACCAAAGTCAAACCAAACATAAAAAGTCAAACTAAAGAAACATAATTAAACCAAAAGTATAAAAAGTATTAAAAAGGAGCCAAAACATAAGCTCGTCAAACTGTCTCCCAAAAACCCAATGGATGCATCATCTTCAAACCTATAATGGTCGATGCTTTATTGATCCTGAAGGACTGCTCACCAAATAGGGTCTTCAGGGATCAATAAGGCACAACCATGATCGACACACAAAAAAGCACATAATCAGCAAAGCTGAGTACTTACATGAATAAATAAATCACATAACCTAACATGATACTAATAAGCATTAAATCATGGATAAAAAATAACATAATTAAATATCAGACTCACTAAATTGAACTTGACTCCACGAAACCAATAGATTATTTTATTAATAAATTTGAATAGTCAATGGACAGAGTTGTCCAGCCAAACCTTGTCTTCAATTTAGAAGACGAAGTACGGGCGCAACTCTATACTCCCGCGACCAACGATATCGAGGTACTAATTAAATAAAATAGGACATGGTGATCAATCCAGTCCCAAGAAAATTCATGGGCTACCACCATATACTCCAACTCATACTAGTCCAAATACTTCAAACGTGCACAAGTCTAAAGCTTATTGCTATTCACTTTTCACTTTAAGTATTAATATTTTATTTGAATGTTGGGACTCACAACAATATGACAACCAACACAAATAACATGAATACATCAAGACTCCAATTTTTATCTTAGGATTAAATAATGTGATCATATAGCTCAATTGACTCAGAATAAATCTCATTTATTTATTGATTATAATCAATAACCAACCAACCTTTATTTGTTGATTTAAATCAACAACGAACCAACCTGTCAATAGGTAAATATCCAACTTTAGTAAATAAGGCCCACGACCTTATAAAGTAAATAATATAATAAATTCAAGGGAACAAGATGATACATTTCATGATCCAATAAACAATACATTTACTAATCCCTCATGTGAATTAATAAATTAAACGTTCCCATCCCACATGCTTGCATCAATCATCCATACAAACATATAATACTTCATAATAGGCAACATGCGCTTCACACAATAGTATAAAACATGCAAATTTACTTAAATATAAGGCACATATGAACTATAAAAATTAAAGTTCCCTACCCATGATATTATATCAATCCTAACCATAGGACTTGATACTAGTCTAAAAACACATATGCATGCGCGTACCTTGTGTAAACAATATGAGAGGCCACATTAAACTCTTTAGAAGTTACTCAAAGTAAAGTCTCTGCCTACCAATTATCAAAACATTCAAGTATTATTACTCTAATAAAATTACAGCAACTTTAAAGTACTTTAAACTCTCTTAAAAAGAATTTTAAAACTCTTTTAAACTCTAAAACTTCAACCTTTAATATCCCGTAATATAGTACTACCAAAATTGTCATTTAAAACCCTAAAAATCATTACTTTAATACTTAAAATCCACTTCTAACATAAAGCATATAATCTGAAATTTATAACTTTAATTAAGAATTACTAAAATCAGAAATTTATTTATTAAAACAATAAAGTCATAAACATTAATTATTAAACCACTAAAGAATATTTAAAACATCAAAACAAATTATGAAAATAATATAGAGGAAAAAGAGAGGAAATAAACCAAAAAAGAGAGAGGAACAAGGCACCAAGGAGGACGGCGCCTGGGCTGGCGGCAGCCGTGTGGCGTGGCTGGCGGCAGGTGTTGCCGGCGGTGGCTGGCAGCAGCTGAGAGAAAAGAACGAGAGAGAAAGAGAGAAATCGGGTGAGGAGAGAGAGAGTGTGAGTGCCGAGCGAGGGGGAGAGAAAAATAGGGTGAAATTGTGTGGGGATTTTTGGGGTCTCATGGGGTTTATATAGGTTTGTAATCCTAACCCTTGTAGGCTTAGGAAAGTATGCTTGGGCTTTTCATTTGGCTATTTAGGTGATTGAATTGAATTAGGCTCCTCTAACCCATCTTTTAAAATATTTTATAGTTCAACCTAAACCATTTAAATTATTAAATAACATTAAATGTCCGACCCAATAAAAAATTAAATTATTTAAAAAAATTAAATAATCCTTTGACTTTAAAAATAGTCAACACTTTAATAAATTAATTATTTAAATACTAAAAATACTTATAAATATACTTTAAATATATTTATAAAATTCATAAAATTGTGGGGGATTAGGTTTCATTGGGAGGAAGAAAACTTTTACTAAGAAATCTTTTGAAGACTTGACCTTGTTCTTCGAGGATGATGAGTTGAGTATGAGATGGATTGTTCCATGGTGGAAAATTGGTGTTATGCTAGGTATGGAGGATGATGAGAGAAAAGGAATCCTCTGAAGTATCTAAAAAATGGAAGATTAATCCGCGCACCGTAGAAAATATTTTAGAATACTCCAAAAATAAGGGAAAGAAACAAGCTTTGTACTCATATGTTGGGAAAAATGGCCAGAGACCTATTACTAAGACTTCCTCTATGAAGGATCGTTTAGGGCCAAAAGTAGTACAAGTGAGGGAAAGGCTTGGACCACGGGTGACACCAACAAAAAGAAAACTACGCTTAGGTGGGGTAGTCATCAGGGAAAGGACCGATGCAGGAAGTTTGACTCACAAGAAAGATGCTCCTATAGGTAAAGGGAATGGGAAGATGGTGTATAAGGAAAAGAGAAGACAACTTAGACCACAACTACAGATGGAAAAGGGAGAATCTTCAACAAAAGATAAGGAGGCAAAGAGGAATGGGAAGGAAAAGGAAGACTGATTGCAACAATATTATTTTATCTGCTTTTTACTTTATAGTGTAGCTTATGATTTTCCCTTGTTATTTATTGCTTTAATAAGGCTTGCATGCCACATAGTTATTTTGATAGTGCAGTTGTGACTTATTTTTAATCAATATAATATTAATAAAAAATAAGACTTATTTTTATTCAGACCAAAGTGATCCTAAATATCTCGTAAAATATATTGTCGCAATTTAAATCGTAGTGAATGTCGGACGAACAAATCGAACTGTCAGCATTGCGTAGAGGAGTGCGCTAAACGGAGCAAATTGCGTATGGCGCACTGCACTGCGCTAGGTGCGCCTGGCTTACGTCTGACGCGACCTTGTGCATTAGGCACAGATAGGCAGTTTTCGGAGTGTTTTTTACTATATTTTTATTTTGTTATAAGACTCTTATGGACCAAAGGAGGGTTTATTTGTTAAAAGCGCGAACCTAATACAAGGTTGCCTACGTATCCAAACAAGAATTAGGCGACACGTAGTTCATGGCAAAGAATTGGATTAATTTGACCAATCAGTGAATTGGTTGTGTTTTACACATAGAATTTCTTGATTTGATCAAGATTGGTTAGATTGTAAAAATATTACCATCCATGTCAATTAGTTGAGCTTCCCCTCTAGAAAGGATGGTCTTGACAATGTATGGGCCGGGCCAAGTAGGTTTGAATTTAACCCGAGGATCTAACACATGTTTCCTAAATGCCTTAAGCACTAAGTCACCCTCTTTACTGTTTCGAGATTTGACCTTCAAAGATCCTGCAATACACTTTTGATATACTTGCACATGATGCAAGGCTACTAACCTTCGTTCATCTAGTAATATGAGCTCTTTAAATCTAGCTTTTACCCAACCAGCTTTGGGAATTTGGCTTTCTAAGACAATGCACAAGGATGGTATTTCTAGCTCAATAGGTTGTACATTTTCTACTTGATATACAAGGGTTTATGGTGTGGCGCCAGTAGAGGTACGAATAGAAGTACGTAATCCTGACAAGGCAAAGTGTAATTTTTCTGGCCAATCTTTATATTTTCAGTCATTTTTTGGATAATGCATTGATGTTTTTATTTGCAGCTTCTACGGCACCGTAAGCTTGGGGTCTATACGGGGAGGATCTATGGTGTTTGATGTTGTATTTTTCAAGGACTTGCTCACATTCAGCTTGGATATGGGTACCTTGGTCACTTATGAGTTCATGGGGCACTCCATAACGATAAATGATGGTCTTCTCTAAGAATGTGGCTACATGTTTGGCTATCAATTTTGCATAGGATGCACCTTCTACCCATTTGGTAAAGTAGTCAATGGCTACAAGGATGAATTCATCCCCTCAGTACCAGGTGGTGTTATTTTGCCGATAATATCAATTCCCCAAGTTGAGAATGGTCAAGGTGATGTAAAGGTATATAGTATCGAAAGTGGGACATGTTGTAGGTTTGCGCATAGTTGACAATTCGGACAGGTTTTGGCATAGAGATAATAGTTTTTCTCTATTATAGTCCAGTAGTAGCCTAAGCAAATGATCTTTTGGGCTAACATACGCGTGTTTATGTGCGTACCACAAATTCCATTATGGACCTGGTCCATAACCTTTATGGTGTCTGGTTTATCCATGCAAAGAAGGTGCACGCCTTGTGGTGTTCTTTTGTACAGCATCCCGTTGTATTCTACATATTGGCAAGCTAGGAGCCTCAAGGCACGTTGGGCTCTTGTTGAAGCGCCAGGTGGATACTCTGTTTTGGTTAAGTAATTCAGGATGTTAGTGAACAAGGCTCAGAGGTAATTTGATCTGGTTCTATGTCTAAGGCATACATATAAGCAGGCGCTTGTTGTCTCTAAAAAATAAGGGGCGTTCCAGGCATTATGCGAGGAATCATAATCATAGAGGCCAAGCGGGCTAAGGCATCGGCAAATTGGTTTTCTTCTCGAGGAAGGTAGGTGTACTGTATTTCAGGTATTTTTTCGGCGATGGCTTCTAGATGAGTTTGGTATTGCAAAAGGCTTTCATTTATGACTTTCCATATTTTAGAGATTTGGTTTATGATCAAGGATGATTCACCATATACCCTAAGCTTTAAAATATCGGGAGATACTGTGGCATGCATGCTTCGTATTCAGCAGCATTATTAGTAACATCGAAATCGAGTTTTACAGATAGAGGAGTGTGTTCGCC
Organism: Beta corolliflora; assembly: GCA_947648045.1. NCBI lineage: Eukaryota > Viridiplantae > Streptophyta > Magnoliopsida > Caryophyllales > Amaranthaceae > Beta > Beta corolliflora. Next base: position 686,913 of record CANSZD010003717.1, read on the forward strand.
TTCAGGGGATACTAGGAGTATCCCAATGCCACATCCTTTTTGGTTTGAAGCACCATCGAAGTATAATGCCCAACTGTCATCTTCCATCATGAGAAGGTCTTCATCAAGAAACTCACATTCCTCGCGTGATTCGTCTACAGGGAATTCTGCTAGGAAGTCTGAAACGGCGTTGCCTTTGATGGATTTATGAGGGACAAAATTTAAGTCAAATTCAGCAAGCATTACTACCCAGCAGGGAGAGTCTACCATTAAGGGATGGCTTTTCAAACAAGAATTTGAGAGGGTTCAATGGGGACACTATGTGGATGGTGTGAGTAAGCATAAAGTACCTAAGCTTCTTAATTAATGGCCCATACTAGTGCAACGCAAAGCTTTTCTAAGGAAGTGTACCAAGGTTCATAGTCCAAGAGTTTTTTACTAAGGTAGCAAATGGCACATTCTTTCCCATCAACCTCTTGTGCTAACATGGCTCCAGCTGCGGTCTTAGTTACAGTCAAATAGAGTCTTAAAGGTAGGTCAGGCAAAGCAGGTGCTAAGACAGGTGGATTTGATACGTATTCTTTGATTTTGTCAAAGGCTTTTTGGCAATCTTCATCCCATTCGACGGCAACACTCTTTTTAAGCTTTCGAAAGATGGAGGCATGGTCATGATGGCTTTAATTTTGGTAGGGTCGATCTCAATCCTTCTAGAATTGATGACATAACCTAGGAGATTCCCCGAAGTTACCCCAAAGGCACATTTTTGTGTGTTATGTATCATGTTGTATTTTCGAAGTCTCATGAAGAACCTCTCAAGGGCGGTATGGTGACCTTCTCTATCCTTAGACTTAACTATCATGTCATCTACGTATACTTCTACTTCCTTATGCATCATATCAATGGAGAAGGGTAGTCGCAGTTCTTTGATATGTTGCCCCAGAGTTTTTAAGTCCAAAAGGCATAACAGTATAACAAAAAGTCCCCCGCGACATGATGAAGGTAGTATTTTCCTTGTCTTCCTTGGCCATTTTAACTTGGTTATACCCCGCGTACCCATCCATGAAATAAATAAGGGCTTGATTGGCAGTATTGACTACTAGGATATCTATGTGAGGTAAAGGGAAACCATCTTTAGGACTTGCTTTGGTGAGGTCTCTTTAGCCAACACACATCCTAACCTTCCCGTCTTTTGTAGGCACATGCACAACATTAGCTATCTAGTTAGGTAGCTAGCTACTTTAATAAAACCTACATTGAGTTGTTTGGTAACTTCCTCCTTGATTTTCAAGGCTACATCGGGTTTCATTCTTCGCAATTTTTTCTTAACAGGTTTCATGCCTTCGATTAGAGGCATAGTATGCTGAGCGATTTCACGATCAATGCCTGGCATGTCCAAGTAGGACCATGCGAGTACGTTAATATATTCAATGAGTGTTTTGATTAGTTTGGCGCGTTCAGTCATTTAGAATTAATCCAATTCTTACCTCTTTTGGTTCATTATCATCTGAAAGATTCATTTTTTTCAGTGTGTTCGATGATTGGTGTCTTATTTTCATGCCCTTCCACTGCTTTGATTATTTCTTTTTCAGATTCATTAATGCAATTAGTAGAAGGAAGAGAAGAAGAAGTAGAACTAGTGCACAAGTCGTAAGCAAATGAGTTCATCTTATTGAAATCAGAAAACATAACATCAAACAAGGACTCGACAGAAGATAGAGACTCAACTTGGACACTAGGGTTAACAGACTCAGACTCATACTCAGACTCGGAAGACTGGACTCTTCGAACATCGACCCTTTCCCGGTAGTGAAAATCATCTTCTTTCGACTTGGTGTAGTAAGCTTGATAGTCTTCCTCCATTCTTGCATGGTGCCACTTGCAAGAGTATCTAGCATGGCATGGTCGAAAGCTTCATGTTGCAATACAGCCTGAATGTGAGCAGTGTCATCCGTGCATTCAACTCTTTCTTGACCGAATAGAAGTCCTAATGCCTTGTAATTTAAACAGTCTTCGGTGAATTATTTAATTGCGGGATCAGGAATCCATTCTTAGCGACAGTCCAAGAATATCTCAAATCCTGGGTAGATCACTACATCTTGAGCCTTGTAAAAAGGTTCAAGAAATTAATAGCAAGGATAATCTTCTCATTTCTTTATAAATTGCCCATTTAGAGTGGGTGGATAGGAAGGAAAAGGGATAGTATCTTAATCCTCGGTGTTGCATTAAGCTATTCTTTTGTGCAATGCGCTCTCTTAGCTCCCTCCTTGTTGGCTTGTACCCTAAGCCAAATATATTTTCCACTGCTTTAGAATTAGTGACAGGAGGTGATCTTGATTTGTTATTTCCCAATGTCATGCCTGGAAAGTTTCCTTTCTTGTGCATGATGTAGGTGACTACTAAGTTAGAGAAGTAGTCAAGTTGAATGCTGCTAAGTCCTCTTTTATGAGGGCTACTTCTTTAAGGACAAATCCTCGAAGATCTTCATCTTCTTCATCATGATCAATGTGGATGAGAGGATTATCTACTACCTTGTACTTTCATTGTAGAGGCAGCTAGTGTTACAGGAATGCCATCGACAATCATCTAAACTTTTTGGTGCAAAGAAGATGGGACTGCACCTAGCTCAAGAAGCCATGGTCATCCTCGTAGTAGGTTGAATGAGGCCTTGATGTCAATGACCTGGAATATGGTGCGCTTTTCTATAACCCCTGTACAGACATTTAGGGCTATAGTACCCGAGGATTGGCGACGGGAGTTGTCATATGCTCGAATGCCTTGGTGCGAATGACTAAAATATGCGTCTTTGAAACCTAAACGGCGCGCAGTTTGCAGTGGACATAAGATCCACTATTTACTAGAGTCATTGGGACATTCAAGCCCATGCATGCTACCATAAGATGCAAAGTTTTGTTGTGTTTATTGCCTTTAAATGGAAGGTCATTATCAGTGAAGGAAATTATTTTTCCCTAGATCGGCCTATCAGCAGTGAGAAAATTAACCAATTCTTCAGGAGATATGTCAGATGACACATTCCATTTTGTGAGGGCATTCAGTAGTGTCGGGCGATGCTCATGAGAAGATGCTATGAGTTGCAAAAGATTAATTTCGACTTTTGTCTTCATGAGCTGCTGAATGATAGCATTCTCTTTTCGAAAAAGCTCTTCAGGAGGTGCAGGCAATTGTAGAGTATTGTTCTGAATTGGTTAGTTTAGTCTTCTAGTTCGAGTGAGCACTTGTACTTCTTCCTTTTCAGTGTCGGATTGGTACTAATCTTCACCTACAACACAAGGATCATCTGTAATCCCCCGTAATTTTATGGGTTTTATAAGAATATTTTAATGTATAGTTATTTATATTTAAATATATTTTAGTATTTTAACAATTTATTTTTTTAAGGTTGACTATTTGAAAGTCAAAGGAATTATTTTAATGATTTATGCAAGTCAAATATTTATTAAAGTCATGCTTTGAAAAGTATTTGAAATGTTTGAAATACTTATTGGATTTGGAAAATGATTTCTAATTGGGTATGAGGAGCCCAAACACTCTTAGACTTGGAAAAGGATTTATAATCCTAGCCCTAATCCTAGCCCAACTACCTTTTCCTAAGCCCACAATGGGAAAACTATATAAACCTCATAAACCCCAAATTTTCCCCACACATTATTTTCTCTCTCCTCCTTTCCTCCCAATCACTCGGCCCTCCTTCCTTTCTCTCTCTTCTTCCAGTTTTTCTCTCTCCTTCGGCATTCCACTTCCTTCGGATTTTCTTCTCCGGCCACCGCCACTCGCCGGCGACCACCAGCCGCCAGTTGTGTGCCGCCGCCGCTGCTCCCCTTTCTTGGCCGGCTCTTATTCCCTCTCCTCTTTTCGTTGCTTTGGTTTGGTTTCTTCCTCCTCAAGTTTTATTCAAAGATTATATTTTTAAGTTTTGTTTTAATAAGTTTATGTTTAAAAGTTGTGATTTGATGATTTGATTATGACTCTAAGATTATATAAATTATATATTGAAGAAATAAAATTTCAGATTTACTTGTTATGTTAAAATAGGGTTTAAAAATATCAAAGCATGGATTTTTAGGGTTTTAAAGGTTGGAAAATCATAGTATCATGTTATAGTTTATGGTTTTGGATTTTCTTATGATTATAAGCATGTTTAAATATGTTTAAAAAAAATTTAGTTCATATTATGTTGCTGGAAATTTGGAAAGAGTATTGTTGATGGAGTTTTTATGATTTAAACATGAGTTTTAAGGGTTTTTAATCATCTAGTATAGTAGTACTATACTTGGAGGTTGTACTAAGTAAGTTTTAATGGTGGGAAAGGTTTTTAAACACTTTTAAGAAAGGTTAAAGTATTTTATTATTGCTGTAAATTCATGAAGGATTAATTATGGATTTATATTGGTTATTTTTGGCGGAGAATTCTCTCTAGGCGATTTTTAAGTCTGTTATAGTGGCATCTCAGTTCGTCAACACAAGGTACGTGCATACTTATGTGTTGATTAATGTAGTATCATGATTTTAAGAAGGAAAGTTATGTAGTATCATGTATAGGAATATGTTTAGTTCATATAAGATTTCTATTATATTGGTTTATGCATGTTTTATGTTGTGGTGTGAACATATTGAATATGAGATTTATATTACGAGATTTATATCATGTTTGTATGGAAGATTGATGCAAGCATGTTGGTTGGGAACTTTATTTTTATTAATATACATGGGGGAATTAATATGTTTATTAGTATTGGATCATGGTTGATCATTGTTCCCTTTTGAGTATTTAACTGCTTTATAAGGACCGAGGGCCTTATTTGGTAAGTTGATATTTTATACCTATGAAAGGTAAGTTGGTTGTTGGCTAGGTTTAACAAATAAGAAAGATTGGATTAAAGTTGAAATTAATCTTGGGTTGTTAAGTTGTGTGATCACTTATCTAATTCTAAGATAAAAAGAAAGTTTTGATTGTTTGTTGATTGTTATTATTTGTGTTGCTTGTGAGTCATAACAAGTAATAACTGGTAAATCATGTAAAGTGGAACTGGATAGCAATAGCTTTAGACTGGTGCACGTCTGAAGTGTTGGACAATTAAGAGTTGGGGTACATGGTGAGCGGGCCATGGCTTTTTCTGGGGCCGGATTGATCATCGTGTCCTATTTTTGTTTAAAAAGGCTCATCGATATCGTAGGTCATGGGAATACGGAGTCTCGCCCATATTTCGTCTTCCAAAGGGAAGGCTGGTTTTAGTTAGACAACTCGGTCCATTGACTATTCCATTTAAAGTAATAAGAATGTTGTTAAAGTTTAGTTCAGTAAAAGTTGTCTACAAATTATTATATTATTATTTATTGCTGTTTACTATTTAAGTATCATGTTAGGATTGTTTATTTATTTAGTATGTAGTACTCAGCTTTGCTGATTACGTGCTTTTGTTGTGTATGTTGATCATGGTTATGCCTTATTGATCCTGTGATGACCCATTTTGGTGAGCAGTCTCTAGGGATCAATAGTGCATTGTCCATCTACAGGTTTGAAGATGATGCATCATTGAGATCGGGAATTTTGGAGAGCTTGTGTAGTTGATTTATAATACTTTTGGATTATACTTTTCATCGTTGGTTTGGTTTAAGTTGACTTTGGTTTTGTTGGTTTGGCTTTAAGTGGACTTGGTTTTGTTGGTTGGTTTTGGAGTTGACTTATTGTTGACTAAGTTTATTTTTAAAGGTTATTATTATGTTTTCCGCTGCAAAATTCTGAATAAGCCGATACGTTTTCACACGGGCGATAAAACTTTGATAATTCTCTATGTTTTATGTTAAAAAGGTATTTTAGATAAGTGAGAATTGTGGTATCTAGGAGCTTTAGGTTTTATTGGCCTTTCGTGCCAACTTTAACTTTTTAGGCGCCTAACTAGCTAGTTACTTAAAATGAATTTCTTAGAATTGAGCTCCTACTTATTTATGGTATTTAAATTACGTTCGATAATTCTTTTTCAAGATTCTAATATTATTTTGATTCGAATTTTTTTAAAAGGGGTCCGAAATTTTTATTATTTTTATGGGGTTTGAAATTTTTTTTTATGTTCGGATTTTCGAACTATATTTTTTTTATGTTCACTTTTTCGGTTCCTTACAAATTCGAAAAATTATTCGTTTAAATTATTTTCAATATTCTAGTTTATTTTATTATTTTAGGAGAGATGGGTAGTATAGGAAGGGCATATAGGATAGAAATATTATATGTCTGCATTAAATAGTTAGTTCAGCATGATTATATTTTTCTTCCCTGCTAATTGTTTATGTTATGCCTATGCTTTATATTATTGTTATTCTTGCTTATTGCTTATTATTGTTGGGAATATACGCTAAGTGAGAGTATCATTTGCTTAAAGAGGTATTATTCATCTGTTATATGATCTCTAGAAATGTCTGATAGCGAGGATATTAGAGTAGGAAGCTACAACCCTATTGTGTTGAGTGATGATGAGAATGATGGAGGATATGAGTCTGACTGTGATAGCTACACTAGTCTAGAGGCCATCATGCGTAGTGTGTTAAAAGTAGGCATCCCTGATAGCGGTATATGAAGTAATTCAAGAGTTTGATCGTACTAGAGGGCAAACCCGAAAGGACATCTATAATGCTATTTGGAGATCTTACGTGAGCGATGTTTGTGATTCAGAGTTAGAAGGGGATAAACCTCAACCTATGAAGATTCGAAGAAATACTAGAGCTAGAAATCCAGGTTATTATTATTATTATGATAGTGAGGATATTGAAGATAAAATGTTTACTCCAGAGAAATACAAGGAAAATAAGGATAGGAATAATAATGCAACTCCATAGATTATTTATTTATGTTCTAAGATTAGTGTTGAGTAAGTAGCCAAGCTACAATGGTTTAAATTTCTTTCTTCAGTATCTTTATTTCTTTGAGGGATAAGTTTGGTTATTATGGATTGGAAAAATATTATTATCATCATTTTGAGGAATAAAAGTGATTATTTAGCTATTCAAGTTGAGTAAGAATTTATTCTAGTACGTGAATGGGGAATATTTTATTTTGTTGTTGTGATTGAATTTTTATTCATTGTTCCTCAATTGTGTATTCTTAATGCGAATATTTTCCATGGATGATTATGCGATTGATGATGATTATTCCGTGATATTGTTGTAACTTCATGAGAAATTGTTTGTTGATGCGATCTTTATGGTCAAATCAAATGTTGCCTTCATAGAGAATGGCATGTAAGTTATGTTTCGAACCTAAAGTAGAGTACATTAATTGCAGGTCGCGCACTAGAATGGCAAACCACAATAACGATTTAGCTGCTGCTATTCGCTTTTTGGCGGAGAAATTGACTCAGGAGAGAGCTGAGCGTCCCGATTTTGCTGGGGACATGTTTGAGAGACTAGCCAAGGTTAAGCCACCATATTTTAAGGGGCAAGCTGATCCTACCTTCTTAGAGAACTGGATTAGAGAGTTTGAGAAAATCTTTGGGGCTGTGAACTGTCCTGAGAATATGAGAGTAGGTCAGGCTGTGTTGTACCTAAAGGATGAGGCTAATTTATGGTGGAGAGAAAAATGGGGCTAGACTGAGTGCTGTTGAGGGGGACTCCCCTACACCGCATGGAGTGGGATATATTCTCTCTATGCGTGTGGGATCGAGCCATCTTTTAGGCGCTTTAGGTATGACTCCAATTTATATCTCACCTTTGGCCATCTCTGAGTACTATAGCAAATTCATAGCACTGTCGAGGTGTGCACATGAGGTAGTAGCCATTGAGGAATTAAAGGCTCAAAGGTTTGAGCAAGGTTTGACTGAGGAAATCCAGCTGGGGTTAGGTGGTGAAACTTTTTCATCCCTAGATATTGTGTATGGGAGAGCCGCCCACATTTATGGTCTTCAGTCGAGGCGTGACAAGAAGAATGTTGTAGTGGGTGAGAAAAGAAAGGATTTCAATGCCGGGGGAAATTAAGGGAATTTCAAGAAGAGCATAAATAGGAATGGGAATTTCCAAGGGAGGAATAATCAGGGCTACAATAATATGGGTCAATCTGAGAGAGTGTACCATTGTATAAAGTGCAGTAATAACCATCCTGGTAGAGACTGCAAGGGAGAACCAGTGACCTGTAACTACTGCCAGAAGAAGGGCCATAGGGAGTATGAGTGCTTTGCTAAGCCAAAGAAAGAGCACAATGGCAATGTCGGTGGTAACCAAGTGAGGTCTGGATTTAAACAGTCGGGAAATCAGGGTTCGAAGCCTATAGGGGCACAGAACAACCAAGGGAGTTACAATAAGCCTGCTAGTGAAAGCAACAACCAGAACAAGGCTCTGGGTAAGCTGTTCGTGATGAGTCGCAATGAAGTTGAACGATCTGCCAACGTAGTTTCCGGTATTTTTTCTATTAACTCCGTGCTAGTTAAAGCGTTATTTGATTCGGTGGCGACTTATTCTTTTGTTTCGTCATCTATTATTAAAAGCCTAGGGTTTGTAGATTTTGAGTTGATTGATTTGCCAGTTAGTATACTACTAGTGAGATTATAAGGTGTACCAAGTTGTTTAAAAATTTACCTCTGAAGATAGGAGATTGTGTGTTTTCTTCTGATTTGATAGAGTTTAATCTGGGAGACCTGGATGTATTTCTGGGGATGGATTGGCCAAGATAGACATTGAGGTTTAAAAAGTAGTTTTAAGAAACCCTTTGGTGAAGTTGACCTCATATAGACGTTTTGGGAAGTCCAAGAACTTCGGGGTTATTTCTGCGATGCAAATGAAGAAGTTGATGAAGAAGGGGTGTGAGCTATTTTTCTGTAGTGTGCAAAATGTGAGTAAAGAGGTTGGAGTAAAGATCGAGGATGTTCCAATCGTGAATGAGTTTATGGATGTGTTTTCGAGTGAGATTTCGGGTATGCCGCCTGCTAGAGCTGTTAAGTTCACCATAGACTGAGTTTCTGGAACTGCACCTATATTTTAAAGCACCCAATAGAATGGCACCTCCTGAGATGAGTGAATTGAAGACGCAGTTGCAAGAGCTGTTCGATAAGGGTTATATTAGGCCTAGGGCATCACCTTGGGGAGCACCTGTGTTGTTTGTTAAGAAGAAGGATGGGAGTATGAGGCTGTGTATCGATTCTAGGGAATTGAACAATGTAACCATCAAGAACAAATATCATTTGCCTAGGATAGATGACCTATTCGATCAGTTGAATGGAGCAACCATGTGCTCGAAGATTGATTTGCGTTCGGGGTATCACCAGTTGAGGGTAGCTGATAAGGATATACCTAAGACTGCGTTTAGGACTCGTTATGGTCACTATGAGTTCACTGTAATGCCTTTTGGGTTAACCAATGCACCTGCCATATTTATGGACTTGATGAATAGGATTTTTCATGAGTTCTTAGATAAGTTCGTGGTGGTATTCATTGATGATATCCTGATCTATTCGAAGAATGAAAAAGAACAAGATGAGCACTTGAGGATTATATTGGAGACGCTTAGGAGGAATCAATTGTATGCCAAGTTCTCTAAGTGTGAGTCTCGTTTGGTGAAAGTAGCATTTTTGGGTCACTATGTGTCTAAAGAAGGAGTCTCTGTAGATCCTGCTAAAATTCAAGCTGTGAGTGAGTGGCCAACTCCAAAGAATGTGTCTGATATCCAAAGTTTCCTAGGTCTAGTTGGCTATTATAGGAGATTTGTGAGAGATTTCTCGAAGATAGCGAGGCCAATGACAAACATGATGAAAAAGGAGTCAAAATTCGAGTGGAGTGAGAAGTGTGAGGAAGCTTTTCAGATTTTAAAAGAGCGTTTGACCTCCGCACCTGTTTTGACCCTACCTGATGGGAATGAGGGATTTGAGGTGTATAGTGATGCTTCAAAGAATGGTTTGGGATGCGTGTTGCAGCAGAATGGGAAGGTGATCGCGTATGCGTCGCGTCAATTGAAACCTTATGAGGCTAATTACCCTACCCATGATCTAGAATTAGCTGCTATTGTGTTCGCCTTGAAGATTTGGAGACATTACCTTTATAGGGCAACCTGTAAGATCTTTACTGACCATAAAAGTTTGAAGTATATTTTCACCCAGAAAGACCTCAATATGAGGCAGAGAAGATGGTTAGAGTTGATAAAGGATTATGATCTAGACATCCAATATCATGAGGGGAAAGCGAATGTCGTTGCTGATGCGTTGAGTAGGAAGTCGAGTCATAGCATGAATGCCTTGGTTGTTCCTGAGTAGTTGTGTCGAGATATGCAAAGACTTAGCCTAGAAATCTTAAATCCTGGGGAGATTGAGGCAAGATTGAGTGTTTTGTTATTGGGCTTGTCAATTTTCGACGAAATCAAAGAGGGTCAAGATGGGGATGAGTACCTAGAGAAGATTAAGGAAAAGATGAGGCAAGGTAAGGAAGTTGATTTTAAGATCCATGATGATGATAGTTTGAGGTTCAAAGGAAGGTGGTGTGTACCACAATAATGTGACGAGCTTAAGAGACGTCTTATGGATGAGGGGCATAATGTGTTGTATTCTGTGCACCCTGGGGGTGACAAGTTGTATAAGGACCTTAAGCAGATCTATTGGTGGCCAAACATGAAGCGTGAGGTTGCCGAGTTCGTGTTCAAATGTTTAACCTGTCAGAAAGTGAAGATAGATCATAAGCGACCCATGGGGAAGGTTCAATCCTTAGAGGTTCCTGGATGGAAGTGGGTTTCCATATCGATGGATTTTGTGACTGCTTTGCCTAAGACAAGGAATGACAATGATACTATTAGGGTTATTGTGACCGTCTGACGAAGTCGGCCGTGTTCATTCCAATTAAAGAGAGATGGAAGAAGAAGCAACTTGCGAAGACGTATATTAGGCATAGAGAGAGATTGCATGGGGTTCCAACCGATATCATTTCATATCGTGATTCGAGATTCCTCTCGAAGTTTTGGCAAAAGGTCCAGTTAAATTTCGGGACAACATTGAAAACGAGTACTGCATTTCACCCTGCGACCGATGGTCAGACTGAGAGGACTAACCACACGATGGAGGATATGTTGAGAGCCTGTGCTATTGACTATCAGGGTAGTTGGGAAGACCAATTAGATTTGATTGAGTTTTCATACAATAATAGTTATCATGTGGGTATTAAGATGGCACCTTTTGAGGCGTTATATGGAAGAAAGTGTAGAAGTCTCGTTTTCTTTAAGGGGGGTAGAATGCGATAGAATTTCGCGCTTTTTACCTATTTTTATGGTATCTTTATGCATTTTTATGCTTATTTTGGTAATTTGCACATATTGGTGCAAAATAAATAGATTCTCCGCATTAGAAAAGGTTTTCATGAGTAACACAAGTGTTTTTAAGATGGCAAAAGAGTGCACATGAGTGGCACAAGTATTTCTCCAATGGGTTTTATAAAAATATTTTAAAGAAAGTTATTTATATTTAAATATATTTTAGTATTTTAACGATTTAATTTTTTAAGGTTGACTATTTGAAAGTCAAAGGAATTATTTTAATGATTTATGCAAGTCAAATATTTATTAAAGTCATGCTTTGAAAAGTATTTGAAATGTTTGAAATACTAATTGGATTTGGAAAAGGATTTCTAATTAGGTATGAGGAGCCCAAACACTCTTAGACTTGGAAAAGGATTTATAATCCTAGCCCAACTACCTTTTCCTAAGCCCACAAAGGGAAAACTATACAAACCCCATAAACCCCAAATTTTCCCCATACATTATTTTCTCTCTCCTCCTTTCCTCTCAATCACTCGGCCCTCCTTCCTTTCTCTCTCTTCTTCCGGTTTTTCTCTCTTCTTCGGCATTCCTCTTCCTTCGGCTTTTCTTCTCCGGCCACCGCCACTCGCCGGCGACCACCAGCCGCCAGTTGTGTGCCGCTGCTGCCCTTAATTGGCCAGCGCGTGTTCCCTCTCCTCTTTTCGTTGCTTTGGTTTGTTTTCTTCCTCCTTAAGTTTTATTCAAAGATTACATTTTTCAGTTTTGTTTTATTAAGTTTATGTTTAAAAGTTATGATTCGATGATTTGATTATGGATCTAAGATTATATAAATTATGTATTGAAGAAATAAAATTTTAGATTTACTTGTTATGTTAAAATAGGGTTTAAAAATATCAAAGCATGGATTTTTAGGGTTTTAAAGGTTGGAAAATCATAGTATCATGTTATAGTTTATGGTTTTGGGTTTTTTATGATTATAAGCATGTTTAAATATGTTTAAAAAGAGTTTTAGTGCATATTATGTTGCTGAAAATTTAAAAAGAGTATTGTTGATGGAGTTTTTATGATTTAAACATGAGTTTTAAGGAATTTTAATCATCTAGTATAGTACTACTATACTAGGAGGTTGTACTAAGTAAGTTTTAATGGTGGAAAAGGTTTTTAAACACTTTTAAGAAGGGATAAAGTATTTTATTATTGCTGTAAATTCATGAAGGATTAATTATGGATCTATATTGGTTATTTTAGGCGGGGAATTCTCTCTAGGCGATTTTTAAGTCTGTTATAGTGGCATCTCAGTTTGCCAACACAAGGTACGTGCATACCTATGTGTTGATTGATGTAGTATCATGATTTTAAGAAGGAAAGTTATGTAGTATCATGTATATGACTATGTTGAGTTCATATAAGATTTATATTATGTTGGTTTATGCATGTTTTATGCTGTGGTGTGAGCATGTTGAATATGAGATTTATATTACGAGATTTATATCATGTTTGTATGGAAGATTGATGCAAGCATGTTGGTTGGGAACTTTATTTTTATTAATTCACATGGGGGAATTGATATGTTTATTAGTATTGGATCATGGTTGATCATTGTTCCCTTTTGAGTATTTCACTGCTTTATAAGGACCGAGGGCCTTATTTGGTAAGTTGATATTTTATACCTATGAAAGGTAAGTTGGTTGTTGGCTAGGTTCAATAAATAAGAAAGATTGGATTAAAGTTGAAATTAATCTTGGGTTGTTAAGTTGTGTGATCGCTTATCTAATCCTAAGATAAAAAGAAAGTTTTGATTGTTTGTTGATTGTTATTATTTGTGTTGCTTGTGAGTCATAACAAGTAATAACTGGTAAATCATGCAAAGTGGATCTGGATAGCAATAGCTTTAGACTGGTTCGCGTCTGAAGTGTTGGATAATTAGGAGTTGGGGTACATGGTGAGCGGGCCATGGCTTTTTCGGGGGCCGGATTGATCACCGTGTCCTATTTTCATTAAAAAAGGTTCCTCGATATCGTAGGTCATGGGAATACGGAGTCGCGCCCGTATTTCGTCTTCCAAAGGGAAGGCTGGTTTTAGTTAGACAACTCGGTCCATTGACTATTCCATTTAAAGTAATAAGAATGTTGTTAAAGTTTAGTTTAGTAAAAGTTGTCTGCAAGTTATTATATTATTATTTATTCCTGTTTACTATTTATTAGTATCATGTTAGGATTGCTTATTTATTTAGTATGTAGTACTTAGCTTTGCTGATTACGTGCTTTTGTTGTGTATGTTGATCATGGCTATGCCTTATTGATCCTGTGATGACCCATTTTGGTGAGCAGTCTCTAGGGATCAATAGTGCATTGTCCATCTACAAGTTTGAAGATGATGCATCAATTGGATCGGAAATTTTGGAGAGCTTGTGTAGTTTATTTATACTTTTGGATTATGCTTTTCATCGTTGGTTTGGTTTAAGTTGACTTTGGTTTTGTTGGTTTGGTTTTAAGTGGACTTGGTTTTGTTGGTTGGTTTTGGAGTTGACTTATTATTGACTAAGTTTATTTTTAAAGGTTATTATTATGTTTTCTGCTGCAAAATTCTGAATAAGCCGATACGTTTTCACACGGGCGATAATACTTTGATAATTCTCTATGTTTTATATTAAAAAGGTATTTTAAAAAAGAGAGAATTGTCGGGGTGTTACATCATCATAGAAATCAATGATCTCATTGTCATCATATAGCCCTCGAGGAGGAGGAATACATGCTCTTTTTTCATAGTCACTTCCCTTAGTGTCATACTCATCTTCATCATCACTGGCCCATATACCATTGATGTCGAATGGTGTATCAGTAAGAATCAAGGTAGGGACAGGATCCCCTGTGGGCGCAATCAATAAAGATGGTTCATAACAATATTGATCCTGTGAGATGGCCGAGACATTTTTTAATGACCCATTTTGAATATTGGGCTTCTTCCCTACAGGAAGAATGGGAAGTCTACCTTCATCCACCATGTCTTGGATGACATCTCTCAGTTTGCAGCAATCGTAAGTCTTATGACCATTTCCTCCCAACTTACAGTAAGCATTTTTGTCCCATCATGAACTTGTTTTACTATCTTCTGGATCAGGAGTTGGGACAATGGGAAAAATAGCGTCTTTTGAGTGAAGGCGATCAAAAGCTGTGGCATATGACATGCCTATTGGAGTGTTTGTCCTCTTTGGTTTCCTCTGGAAGGATTTGTTCGGTGCCTCAAGAAGGTTCACTTCTCCACCTTTAGATGTGGATCTATAGTCATTTTTCTTGTTATTGTTGTTATTGCTCTGATAACGATTGTTGTCATTTTGGACATTTTTCAACATATCATCATCAATTTCAATGCCTATATTATAGAGATTCACAAAACTTTCGATACCTAAATACTTAAGATAGTTCTTGTATTTATTAGGCAAAAGATTGGCAATGAAGATACGAATGAGCTCTTCTTCAAGATGCCTGGAGAACATGTGAGTGGACTTTTCTATCCACCTGTTGAGGTAGGTGGTTAGCCTTCATTATTGTCTTGCTTAAGGACTTCCAAATCCTTTAGATAGGTTTGGATTACGGTATTGTGTTCATATTGTTTCATAAACTCTCTAGTGACATCACCCCATGTTTCATATTAGGGTCCAGTGAATAAAACCAGTTCTGATAGATAGGGTCCAACGACATCGGGAATACCGTTGGATAAAGATCGGGGTCTAGTGACTTAAAGATCATGGTGGCTCTAAAATTCCTCAAGTGATACTTGGGATTGTCAGTAGGCTTGAATTTGGGAAAGTCACTTGTAGAGAATTTTTCAGGCAACATTCGCTTGAATTTGTTGTTCTCGTCCATCTCAAAGTAGTATTCTTTGTTGGTCACCGTATGAACAACATTTTCCATTTGCTTATTGAATCCAGCAGATTCACCACTTTCAACTTGATGTAGACGAAGAGTGACCTCTTCCAAGTTCTTAGACATTCGTTCAATAATGCTAGTTAATTCCACAACCTTTTCGGCACCATTTTTGTTTCAAGAATGACTCTTGCTTCAGTTATATCAACAGAAGGAGGTTTTCTTGCACGACAACGAGCCCTCGAGTATGTTTTCTCAATTCTCCTGTTTGACAAGGACACATTGACTTAGGACTCACCAAAAGATGGACAAGATATTAAGCAAGAAGTGAAAATGAGAGGGCCGGAAATGTTTTGAAAATGGAGGAATGACCAATATTACGTCAAAACTAACAATAGTGTGGGGTGAATAAGGCTGCGAGTCACACGACCATGCTGCGTATGGCACGAGCCTTATGCGCCAGGCACATGGGCGGTGCACCTCACGCATCAATGATGCGGTAGGCGCATAGCTTTGCAGCACACAATTTGTTGGTTTTGAGATTATTTTGGTCAAGTTGCAAAATAAACGGGATTAAGGAAATGAGAACTTAATTTGTTCAAAACATTCGCCAAAAGGATGAAAAAGAAAAGGAAATGTTTGTAGAGGGAAGATTAGTTGGTGATGATGATGTATTTTGTTATGAATTTGTGATGTAGGGATATGGGATAAGTTTATGATGAGGGGATAATGGATAATGCCATTTTGTTGAGATATTTTATGGTGATAATATAGGATGTAGTTTGTGGTGATAAGGACACTTGTAGGTGGTTAGTTATGTTTGTGGAGATATGGGATAGAGATTAGGCAAAAAATCAAGGATGAATTTTCGAAAAAGATAAGGAATTTTTTAAAAAATGTAAATTATTTGTTATTGAAAAAAAATGGAAAAATTTATGCATTGGTTTGTTGAAAGGATAGGAATATCCGGCTTTCTCCAAAAAAAGAAAAGATAGAAAAAAGAAAACCTAAGTATGATCGTTCACCTAAACGAAACTCGATAGTTATGGGACTCAAAAAAGAAAATTAGGTCACATTCATTTTAAACCAAAAAAAGACTCCTAGAACGATCATGACTCTACGCGAATGCAAACGGGAAAAAAACATAGAATCGACCACCACGACGACTAAATTGGCAAAAACATGAAGTACACAGGAACCGCGCCACACAACAAATGTGCACGGCGCGGAGTCTGTGCGTCCTGCGCGAAGTCTGTGCATCCGGCGCTAGAGCGGTGCATCAGGTGCAAAAGAATTCGTTTGACGCACTGCTCCCCGGCATGTTTTTTTGGCAATTTATGCGAGGTTTTGGCTAATTCCACATAATTTCGAGATGCGACAACAAACATGACATGATGACTGATTTATTGACAGACCTTTTAGGACTTTATACAATAGCCGAATTGGCAATAGCATGAGACGTGTAGGCTGCGCGCCACGCAACAAAATGCACGCGGCACGAAGCCTATCCGTCCAGCACAAGATCTCTGCACCAAGCGCACCTAGGTGCGTTTGGCGCACTACGCCACCCTTGCATGCATTTTGTCAATTCGGCGCAAGATCTCTGCGCCAAGCGCAACTAGGTGCGTTTGGCGTACTACACTCCTCCATGCATTTTGTCAATCCGGTGCACGATCTTTTTATATGCGATTTTAGGTGCAATACTTATCAAGGTTTTGACAAATTAATAACATGCAAAAATCGCAATCATAAGCAAATCTCACATAACATGGATGCAAAAGTTCTTAACCTAAAGTCCAGTTCTACGTTTCAACTATGGTAAGGTTTAAGTTATGGCTGAAAAGGGTCCATGACTAAGAGATTGATCCCACGCTTCGTACCTTTGCTTAAAACGGTGGCCACGTGTAAGGCGCACTCCAGTTCTCAAGCCAAGAACAAAAAAACAATGCCATGGTTGGGTAGATATGCTTATGACTAAGATCCAACACTATCGCTCATGAAGCTTTTTGGAAGGACAAAGCGCAAACCCCTTGGGGGTGGCCTCACGCATAGAACATGCGCTACTGAGGCAAGGAAGATTGTCCTTCTAGTGGCTTAAACAATAGCCATGGACATGCAAAACAATATGTTATTCTAATCCATAAAAAGAGAATGAATCGGATTTTTCAAGTTTTACACACTCATTTAAAATAAAATTCTCCCATTCAAGTCTCCAAATTGTAGGCGTAATTTTATTTCGCCCACACGGTGTGAGCACGTATTTGACTACCCCATTGTTAAGGTTTTATTAAATACGTTTTCGAAGTCGCCAACAAGTCTTTAGAGAAAGACTCTTAAACCAAATTGGATATTTTGGAAATCATAGGGACATCTTAGGGACTTATCCAATGTAGATTTTTCCGTCATAACATCATTAATGGTCATGAACCAAAAAGTGAGTTCGGGGGGCTGAGGGTACGAACACGGTTAGGAACCACGTTCGCCCATTGCTGGCCTCTAATAAATATCGATTCACAACAAGTTTTATGCAAAAGAATATCTAGAGAATATTTTCAAGCACCCTAAAAACATTAGTCTAAGTTGGTTGATTAAACACATCAAAAATACTATTTTTTTAGTGACACGTTATTAAGCAATCAATATTACAAGGTTTCTAATAGGTTGTCCAAATTATCTGATTAATAGTATAACAATTCCTTAGGTCGGTATGGCTTGGGTCTGAGGGAATAACAACCTTTGGGAGGAGCAATTGTGAAGCCTTTAAACGAAAACTTGTGAAGATTGATCAAAGTATGTTTTTATGTGTTTGTAACTATGAAAGTATGAGAGTATGAGAGTTTGAGAGATCGCAAGTATGCGAGTGTAGAGAGTGTGTAAAAAGTGTCTTTGATCAGGAAAATCAGTCACCTATTTAAACAAAACCTTATCTGACACAAGATAACTGATCCGGTTTTTTCTTTGCGCCACCACCATCTTCCTGTTGGATCTACGGTTTAATATCTTTGCGCCACCACCATCTTCACCCTTCATCGAAATTTTGGTGTCTTGATTGGATGCCTGGTCGAGTCTCTCCTCCGACACCGCCACCACCGGAGGTACCTTTTTCTCTCTCTTCACCTTCTTTCATATATGTTGAGCTTTTCAATTTGTAATTTAGCCCCCTTTTTTTTTGTTTAATCAGGCTGCCAAGGTTCGATGGCTGAGTCTATTCAACGGCGTTGACTCAGCCACTGAAGACTGGATTGTTGACCAAATGCATATTGTGTGTATCAGTATCTCTCTTTCTCTCATTATATGAAATGAAATTGATTTTGTACACTAATCCTTTTATGATTTCATCTCTATGCCTATCTCCGAGAATTTTAATTGTTGGTAGAGATTTTAGGATATGTTTCAAACTTTGGCAAATTGATTTTATGAATACCTTCTATCTGTTTTAGATTCTGTGTTTTACTATTTGGAATTTGATTATAACTTAGGATGATAGTAATGATGAATTCGATAAGGGGTAATCCACACTAAGTGACATGAATTTATGCCCAACTGCAATCATTGACACCAACTTGACACTCTTACAATAAAATTTAAATACGTCAAACATGACAATTTTTTACAATTAATAACACCATGGTTACCAGAGCTTGGAAAAGTCGGAACGAAAAAGTTGATTGAAGTTAGAGTTGTTACTCTCAGTGACCATCCTGCTTCTAGGCTGTTTCTCTAAGCTACAGTGACCACTGTGCTACTGAGTGTAATATTCTTATTTCTTAAGTTTGAGTCATTTTTGTAAGAGTACCAAGTTCGTGTTGATGACTGCACTTGTGCTAAAGTTCATGTCAATGAATGTAGTTGCTAATTGTAGTTCATGTCTTCATGGATGTGCTTGGAGCAGAGAGTGAGACTTTTATTTTGGGATGACTTGTTAGGAGAAAAATCAGAAGTAGTATATCTGTTCAATCTTCGTATGTTAAGGCTGGAATCTGGATACCCCATTATATGAAGAGCATGTTTTAATTGAGACTGTCTGTCACTAGTTAAATGTGAGACGTCTGAACATGATGACAAATTTCTGACTTGTTAGGAGAAAAATCAGGAGCTTAGGCAATGGTTAATAATGACAAATTTCTGATTCTTTTCAAGGCTTTTCTTTGATCATCTTTTGTTGCTTCTGAACCCATGTGTGGAAGCTCATGTGGACTATTCGGAGCATTCTCATCTGGACTATTCGGAGGATTATATGCGAGCTAGTCATAATATTAGTCGATTTTTTAGATTCTCACTTGCAATACATATAATTTTCTGAAAATCTTATATTACCTGCAGACTGTATCCTGGGTTTCAGATGCTCTGAGATTAACAAGCTCAAAGATATACATAGTTACCACAAAACATGTACTTCCTACCCTGTTGAGTAATTAACATAAAATAAGGGTGAAGCAGCAAGTTATGAATGAAATAGGATGATGGAATGTGTAAAGAGAATAACAAATATTTTAGTTTACCTTATGTAGTATGATTTTATAGTAGTCAAATGTCAATGCCTGTTGAAAATTGTGTCTTTTGCCTTTCAACTAACTTATTTCTCTTATGACTTGCTTGCTTGTCTATGTGCTTTATGTTGTCCCTCATCAGAGCTGATTTGCAGATCCACTACTGCGAGAGCTTGCTGGTGTGACTATACCACCTGAAAGTATTTATGGACTTGGGACTGGGTAAGTTCACATTGTCTGGACTCTGCAAGCATGTCATGGGAGGTCTAGCTGAGACTTTTTAAATAGAGCTCTAAAGAGTTTTTACAAAGTCAGTCTCATTTTAAACTTGAAAACGCAGCCCGAAAGTGGAGGTGCTCAAGATGCTTCAGAAACTACCAGAACATCAGGGACTTGCTTTACAGTAAGATCTTTATCCTGCTCTCATGTATACATGACTAGCAAGACGTGCTTAGCAACCACTATATTGATTTTAAGCTACATGTTGTAGTTGTCAGATCTCCATTGTTCAAAGTCTCGCCTGACATTATAACCAAATGATGTACAGCTTTGTAGAGGATCGACTTGCTACTCTAAAAAATGTCATCAAGGAGCCAGAGTTGGATGGTTGGAACTTGTATCTAGGTAAAGCAGTCATTTTTTTGTTCTTTGCAGATGTGTGGGTATATATTAATCGTTGTTTGTTTACTTCATATGTTACATAAGTCATATGCTTAATCATAGTCCACATCTAATTATTGCTCTATCATGCTTTTGACCAGGTGACTGGGGTTATAACACCAAGAAAGAAAGGGAAGAAGCAGCAACTATCCCAAGGATTCGTGTGCTTGAACTGTCTGAATTCAGTAAGAAGCTAAATTAGATTCACAATTTGTTTGAATGTAGTTACCCATTATCTTCTTTCGTGCAATTGTGCTCAGTATTTCTACTTGCGCAAAACACTTAGAAGTCTAGAATTATTCTTGTAGACATATTTTTAAAAGTACTACACAAGGATTTACCAATTACATGTTTTGTTGTAATATCTAATTACATAGCTGGCTGTTGTAAGATTGATGCCTTGAATCTGGTGAAAATGCGGCTTATACGGAGGAATCGAGTGCTCGCCCGGTCGACCGGGCGAGTCACGCCCGACCGGCGGTGTCGCCCTACGGGCGGGTGGTCAGGGGCCCGGGCGAGAGCCCGGGCAGAAAGACCGTCAAAATCACTTGCGCGCCCGACCGGGCGAAATGACCCGGTCGACCGGGCGGATTCAGTTTTGACGCGGGTTTGGCGATTTCGACTCGGGGTATAAATAGGCTTTTAACCTAAATCGTTAATACGACGATTTAGTTCATAATCACATCTGTAATTCTGGTTATTCTTCTCATCAATAATATTATTCTCTCCCTGCCCGTGAATGTAGCCAACACTCCGTTGGTGAACCACGTTAAATCTGTGTCTGATTATTTTCAATTTTGCATTCAATATTTGTTCTTTCTCACATCTGTCATAACAAATTGGTATCAGAGAGCTTTTGTTCGATCAGGTGAGAAAGATGTCCGGGATGAATGTGAAAATTGATAAATTCTTGGGAGAAATAGTTTGGTGCTGTGCGGATCAAGATGCGTGCTTTCTTGAAGCAACAAGGGTTGTAGGCACCGTTGGCAAAGAAGTCATCGGATTCGAACCGCTGAGATGGCCATTCTGGAGGAGAAGGCGCATTCAACAATTATGCTATGTCTTTCTGACGACATAATTACTGAAGTTGCGGAGCAGGAAACTGCTGCTGGTCTGTGGTTGAAGTTAGAGAGTTTATATATGACAAAATCTCTAACCAACAAGTTGCTTTTGAAGCAACGTTCTGCCTACCTGCGTATGCAGGAAGGTATGTCTCTGCGGGATCATCTAGATAAATTGAATACTATCTTGCTAGATCTTCGTAATATTGATGTTAATGTAAATGATGAGGATGCTGCTTTAATTCTGTTAGTATCTTTGCCTTTATCGTATGAGAATTTTGTGGATTCTTTTATTGTTGGGAAAGATAGTCCGTCTTTAGAAGAAGTAAGATCTCGCTCTTCATACTAGAGAAGTCCGTCATCGGGCATTCGGTTCTAGTACGTAAAATCGGACATCCGGATTAGTTGTTCTTGGGGGTAAGGGACGGGGAAAATGCGGTAAAAAGAAATCGAACCATAAAAATTCGAATTCTAAGGGTCCTAAACCTAATGATGTCTGTAATTACTGTAAAGAGAAGGGGCATTGGAAAAATGAGTGTCCTAAGAAAAAGAAGCAGCAGGACAAGAATGAAGGTTCTGCTGCTCTGGCAGAAACTGATGGTAATTCTGAGAAGGTCTGGCCCTAGTTGTTAATAACCGGTCACATTATAGGGATGTGTGGGTTCTTGATTCTGGGGCATCGTATCATATTAGTCCCTGCAGGGAGTGGTTTTCAACTTATGAGCAGATAGATGGGGGCAGTGTTTCTATGGCCAACAGTGCTGCCTGCAAAGTAGTTGGAATAGGCTCTATAAGATTGAGGACTCATGATGGTACATTCTGTACCTTGAACGAAGTTAGGCATGTTCCACTGATGACAAAGAATCTGATATCTTTGAGTCTTCTTGACAGTAGAGGTTTCAGTTTTCAAGGTGAAGGTGGAGTTATGAGTGTCTACAAGGGTTCGAAGGTAGTTCTGAAAGGTATTAAAAAGGGTACCTTATATTTTCTTCAAGGTTCTACTGTGATAGGTTCTGCTGCTGTTGCATCATCTGAGGTTCCCGGGGAAGACATGACCAAGTTATGGCATAGGAGACTTGGACATATGGGTGAAAGGGGGATGCAAATTCTGTCAAAAAGGGATCTTCTGTGTGGGCACAAGGTGCAGGACTTAGAGTTCTGTGAGCATTGTGTGTTTGGGAAGCTTCATCGCAGTAAGTTTCCAAAGGCTGTGCATACTACAAAGGGCACACTTGATTATATTCACTCTGATTGTTGGGGTCCTTCCCGAGTTGAGTCTCTTGGAGGTTACAGGTATTTTGTGTCGATGATCGATGATTACTCAAGGATGACTTGGGTAATTATGATGAAGCATAAGAGTGAGGCTTTCATAAAATTCAAGCAGTGGAAGGCTTTGGTGGAAAATCAAGTTGGAAGGAAGATCAAAAGACTCGCGAACCGATAATGGTCGGAATTTTGTTGGTCCGAGTTTAATGAGTTCCCGCAAGAATGAAGGGATTGCTCGCCATCATACTGTCGAGAATACTCCACAAAGAAACGGGGTAGCAGTAACGCATGAATCGACACTTGTTGGAGAGAGCGAGGTGCATGCTCTCTCTTTGGGTTACCTAGAAGATTTTGGGCGGAAGCCGTAGGCACGACTTGCTATCCGATCAACCGTGGACCTCACTTGGTATTGATTGTAAAACACCTTATGAGGTGTGGTGCGGTAAGCTTGCAGATTATTCTCTCGTTAAGAGTTTTTGGTTCTCTTGTTTATTATCATGTAAGTGAGGGTAAATTAGAACCTGGAGCTAAGAAGGGTGTATTTGTGGGTTTTGAGAATGGAGTTAAGGGCTATAGAATCTGGTCACCTTCTGAGAGTCGAGTAATACTTAGTAGAAATGTAATATTTGATGAAAATTCTATGCTTAATCCCACTGTGAAGTCCATGGTAGTGTCTGCTATTAGTGATGTTGATAAACAGGTGGAGCTGGAAGTCACTTATGATGGGAGTGAATTACAGCACCAAGGTGGAGAAGATCAACATGGTGCTACTGAATCTGAATCTTTTAGTCATCCGTCTGCCTCATCTGAAGTACATCGAACAAGTATAGCACTTGATAGAGCTAGAAGAGTTGGTGTGGGACCTCCTAGGAGGTATGGTTTTGAGGATATGGTTGCTTATGCACTTGCGGAGTTGCCGAGGAGGTGGAGGTAGATATTCGGGAACCATCCACCTACAAAGAAGCTGGTCTCGGGTAGTGAGTCCGCTCAATGGCTCGTTGCTATGGGAGATGAAATGGAGTCTCTGGATAAGAATCAGACTTGGGAGCTAGTTAAGCGTCCTAAGGAGAGAAAAATTGTCACCTGCAAATGGGTCTTCAAGAAGAAGGAAGGGACCTCACCTTCTGAGGGGGTCAAGTATAAAGCTCGGGTTGTTGCAAGAGGGTTCACTCAAAGGGAAGGAGTTGATTATAATGAGATTTTCTCACCAGTGGTTAGACATACTTCCATCAGGGTGCTACTAGCAATAGTTGCACATCAGGATCTTGAACTTGAGCAACTAGATGTGGAAACAACTTTTCTACATGGGGAGTTGGAAGAAGAGATTTATATGACTCAGCCAGATGGGTTCCAAGTTCCGATAAAGAAGACTATGTTTGCGAGATTGAAGAAGTCCTTGTATGGGCTAAAGCGAGTCTCCAGGCAGTGGTACAAGAGGTTTGACGTGCTATATGATTGAATTGGGTTACAACGGGAGTCCGTATGATTGTTGTGTGTATCATTACAAGTTTGGATGATGAATCATGGATTTATTTGGTGTTGTATGTAGATGATATGCTTATAGCCGCAAAGTCCAAGTCCGATATTCGGGAGGTTGAAGGGTCTTCTCAGTCTCGAGTTTGAGATGAAGGATTTGGGTCTTTGCAAAGAAGATTTTGGGGATGGAGATTTATAGGGAAAGAGATCAGAGGAAGCTTTTCTTGTCACAGAAAGGCTACATTCAGAAGATTTTGTCAAGGTTTGGCATGTCAACAGCTAAACCTATAGATACTCCAAGTGCTTCAAATAATCATTTGTCTGTTGCTTTTGCACCCAAGTCTGCTGAGGAGAAGGAGTATATGAGTAGGGTTCCTTATGCTAGTGCAATAGGGAGTCTGATGTATGCTATGGTCTGCACTAGGCCGGATCTTGCACATGCAGTCAGTGTTGTTAGTAGGTTCATGGGTGATCCTGGTAAGGAGCATTGGCGGAGACGATCAAGAGGATTTTTCGTTACCTTCGAGGTACGTCTGATGTTGGTCTCATTTATGGGAATGATACTCAGTGTTTAGTTACTGGTTATTCTGATTCTGATTATGCTGGAGATGTAGACAGTAGGAGGTCTATGACTGGTTATGTATTTACTCTTGGTGGTTCTGTTGTTAGTTGGAAGGCAACTTTGCGGGCTACTGATTACTTTGTCTACCTCCGGGGCGAGTACATGGCATTGACGGCGATTGCTAAAGAGGGAATATGGTTAAAGGGGCTAGTTAGTGATCTTGGTTTGCATCACGATCGGGCCATTGTGTATTGTGATGGTTTGAGTGCAATATGCTTAGCCAAGGATCAAGTCCATCATGAAAGGACAAAGCACATTGATGTGAGATATCATTTTCTGAGGAGTGAGAAGAGGGTTAAGGTGAAGAAAGTAGGTACTGCTGATAATCCTGCTGATATGTTCACTAAGCCTGTTCCACAGAGTAAGTTACAACATTGTTTGAACTTGCTCAATGTTCGTGATTGTTGATTGCCCTTGTTGGGGCAAGTCTGGAGCCTCTAGGGGCTAATCTGGTGTCCTTAAGGGACAAATCTGTTCTGGTTGTCTTTCGGGGCAAATCTGGTTGCAGGGAGAAAGTTTGGGCATTGTGTTCAATGCATCTGTTATCTGTTTTTCTGGTTCATTGTGAGAGGATTCAAGTCAAGGTGGAGATTTGTAAGATTGATGCCTTGAATGCGGTGAAAATGCGGCTTATACGGAGGAATCGAGTGCTCGCCGGTCTCACCGGCGAGTCACGCCCGACCAGGCGGTGTCGCCTATCGGGCGAAGTGAGTCAGGGACCAGGCGAGAGCCCTGGCAAAGACCGTCAAAATCACTTGCGTGCCCGACCAAGGCAGGCTTGGCCCGGCGGCCGGGCGGCGCCGCCCGACCGGGCGAAATAGCCCGTCGGCCGAGGCGGTCGGTTTTAACGCGGGTTTGGCGATTTCGACTCGGGGTATAAATAGGCTTTTAACCTAAATCGTTAATACGACGATTTAGTTCATAATCACATCTGTAATTCTGGTTATTCTTCTCATCAATAATATTATTCTCTCCCTGCCCGTGGATGTAGCCAACACTCCGTTGGTGAACCACGTTAAATCTAAGTCTGATTATTTTCAATTTTGCATTCAATATTTGTTCTTTCTCACATCTGTCATAACAGTTGTGATGCTTATCACTGTGCAGCTACCATAGCAGTGGAACTTAGCCTAAGTTTCTGGAGTTATATTGACGCATTCTTTATCATTGTAGTACTCCTAAGGAAACTGAAGCCAAGGGGTTGTTTGAACTTGCAGAAAATAAAATTGTTACAAGAACTGATAAACATAAGTCATTTATATGCATTGCACTAGTCCATCTGAAAGTTAAAACACAATAACCAGGTACTGTCCAGGATAGCACATCTACAAGAGCTGTAGCTGCTGCTGATCAAAGGCAGACTACTGCTCTGACATGATTACCTGCTTCTCAAGCTCAGACATCTTAAGCTTCTTCTTTTCTTTTTCCCAGTTCTAGAGCTTACACAAAAATTCCTAGTCTAAGGTACTTAAGCTTTGTCATTAGGGTGTTAAGTTGAGCTACATTGATAGACATTGTAAAGGATTCTTATGCTTCAATTGAGCATAATATGCTTAATAAAATGAGTATTGATATATACTATTGATTTTGTATCTATTAATAATGAAAAAATGCAAAAAAAAAAAAAAATTGGTTTTTGGGGTGGTCAACCGCTGCGGTTTTGGGCCAAAACAGCAGCAGTTAACTTGCTTAACTACTGCAGTTTTGACCCAAAACCGCAGCGGTGAATTATTAACTTATCCGGTTTAGGACCGGATCAGTTAATATTTGGGGGCTGCTGCGAGTCCAACCGATGCGGCCCAAAACCGGAGCGGTAAGCCCGGTTTTGACCGCAGCGGTTAAACTTTTTTCCACTAGTGAAAATATATAAAAAAAAATAAAAAAGTAAACTGCGCATTGCACAAAGAGTGCGATGGGCGCACGTCTCTGCGTGACACGAAAGTCCACGTGTCCGGCGTAGATTGGTGCGTCTGACGCGTCCTAGCCAATGAGACAAGCGCACGTGGTGCGCCAGATGCACATTCAATCTGGACAGCCTTTTCACTTGACGCGTTTTTGTACGATTTTCTTTTATCTCCTATAAATCCGTAAATCAACTTTTACGAGATAAAATCTTATTTCAATTTGAACATATCTTTGAAAATATTTATTAAAATAATAAATATATACAATTGATTATCACGAATAATTAATTGGGCTTTTTCAAAGGATTGGGCTCAAAATATTTTTATGGGATCAAGACAATTAATTATCAACAATAATAAATTAGGCTTTAAAATTGGACATTGGGTCATTATTCCAAATAAATAAGCTTTTATATTTTAAAACAATTTTGGGCCTCGCTCTTTGAACTGCTCTCCCCTTAGGTCGGACCAATTAAGACCGCGATATGTTTCATCAGTGGGCCCTTAAATGGGGAGACACGATTATGTGTCTACAGTTACTATAAAAAATAAATGGGGTTACTCATATGATATTTTAAGGTTACGCGTAACAGTATAAGATGTTACTCTTATAAACAAAATGCGGTTACTTGTGTGAACAAAATGGGGTTACTCATATGATTTAGTGGGGTTACTGGTATGAATAAACGGGGTTACTGCTTATGAACCAATGAGGTTACTCGTATTAATAAATGGGGGTTACTTGTGTGAACAATTGGGGTTACTGCCTACTTGTATGAATAAATGAGGTTACTCATAAGATTAAACTAGGTTACTGATATGATTAAAATTGGTTACTCATAGGATTAAACAAGCTTACTCCAAAAACTAAACAAGCTTACTCCAAAAACTAAACAAGCTTACTCCAAAAACTAAACAAGGTGACTGCAAAATATAAATGGGATTGTTCGTATAATATTTTAAGGTTACAAGTAACAAATAGAAGGGGTTACTCTTATAAACAAAACAGGGAAAATGGGTTACTCATATGATTAAATGTATGTTGACATAAACATGAAGATGATAATAAGCCACAAATTGTTAAGTTAGTTCGAACTAATGAATATGGTGAAGTCTGATGATGATCCTTCATAAGCAATCAAAATCTTAGGAAGGTGGGAAAGAAAAGCAACAGCCTTAATGGAGATTGGTGACCAGATAAGATTATCTCTCGACCTACTCATTTTGTTATTTTCCTTCCAATAAAAACTTGAAGGCTCTGAAGCAGGAAGGCAGGGAAATTCTTTATAAGTTACGATAACATCCATTGATTGGATTTCTCAGTTAGATCTAATATCTCGAACTTCGAATAATTTAGCCCACGTTGCTTGCTTAAAATTCAATAAGGTGAGTGAATAGCTATATATGATAATTGAAGATGATAATTCACGTCGTTGAGACAACTTTTATCAGTTCCCACCCTAAACAACATCCTGAAATTGGAAAATAGAGAAGATTAACCAACATAAATTTCCCCAATTAAGCTCAAATTAACCCAAACAATTCTTCTGATCCGTATTCATCAAAAAAAAAATTCAAATTGATAATTCTCCATTGATGAAATTGAAAAACATAATGGAAAGTCGGACGCTGAGAGAGAATAGAGGCAGAACGAAAGAGATGGAGTGGGTGGCTCGGTATATTTTTACTTCTACGCTCTATATTTTCTTTCCATTTGGGCCTTATATATGGGCCGAGCACACCTATCTTATAGGTGTGGTTGACCACATATAAGAATTTGTGTACATTGAAAATTTGCGATTAACAATCTTATAAAATACTTTTTTTTCGAGAAACTATCTAATAAAACAAGAATTACAAACGCACCATATAAATTCTTTTGTGGCAAATGGGTAGGAGTTGCCGTACCCGTTGTGTGACTTTATTTTCCGGCGTTCACTTGTTATATTTCACCTTTTTTATCCTTATACCTCTCTACTATTCCACTTCTCTTTCGTTTTAAGAAAATTCTTTCCTATTTCTTCTTCAAATCAGCTATAACATCTCAAAATTATGATATTTTATATGGGTGTAATAAAAAAGATAAATTTCTGCTCAACATCGATCTTCAACGGAAATTTGATACCGAACTACACCACCTTTTTATGATTGTATGTGACTTGCGGTAGTTGCAACCTTTGTTTTCTTTTTTCCCTTGTTTTAACCACGGATTGCGTTGGGTTCGCTGTGTGGACCCCGGGTTGCGGTCGTCATAGAGTCTCAAAAACAAAAATTTGTTTTCCAGAATTATTTTAGGATTTGTGTATCCTTATAAATACCCTATTCGATGTTTCTCTTTTATTGACACAAAGAAAACTCCAAAAACAAAAACACTATACTTCCTTTTGAGATATGAGCAGTTGCTTCTATAATTCTGGTTTATGCCTTTTTTTGCAATAAGTATTAAAAGGTTTGGACGTCAAAAATAAGATATTTATAACAATATGATAACTATGTGAGTCAGAATATATTTTTTCCATTGCAGAGGAAATCGTTAGAGCACATAATTTTAGAGAGAGTGTTTTCTATTTCATTCAAAAGCTTGAGAAATAAATGTTGTCACCTTATTACAATATATAGGACTAGTAGTACTGTAATGCTGTAAAGGATAGCTGGCAGTAGTACAGATAGTACACTAAGAGAGTAATCCACTATCTCATGCTACAGATTACAAAAGGTGTGTCATCATCAATAGTCATCAATAAATTGAAGTAAAAAGAATGTAGAGTCCTTAATACTCCCCCTCAAGTTGGTGAGTGTAACCAGGTGTAGCTCCCAACTTGTCAATGTGCTGAGTGTGTAGCTTGACTAGAAGAACTTTAGTCATTATGTCTGCAATTTGCTCAGAAGAAGGCACATGAACAGTCTTGATGTTGCCAGACTTAATTTGATCTCGAACATAGTGACAATCTAGTTCAACATGCTTAGTTTTCTCATGTAGAACTGGATTGGCTGCTATGGAAGGTGCAGCTTTGTTGTCACAGTGAAGTATAGTGGGAGGAAGATTTTTAATGCCTAGATCCTTTAAGGGAGCAGAAGGCCAGGTCACCTCACAGGTGGTGAGTGCCATGGCCTTGTATTCTACTTCAGCAGATGATCTAGCAACCACAGTTTGCTTCTTTGTCTTCCAAGACACTGGTGATGGTCCAAGGAATATGCAGTAGCCTGTAGTTGATCTCCTTGTAACTGGACAACTGGCCCAATCACTGTCACAATAGGCCTTTAATTGTGCAGAAGCATTTGTGGCTAGAAGTATACCTTGCTTAGGATTACCAGCTAGGTACCTTAGGAGTCTCTTAGCTCCTTGCATATGCACTGATGTTGGATTTTGCATGAACTGAGTTAACAGTTGGACAGTGAAGCATATATCAGGTCTTGTTATGGTGAGATAAATAAGCTTGCCAAGTAATCTTTGGTATGGAGTGGGGTTAGGAAGAACATCACCCTTTTCAGCTCTGAGCTTGATGTGAGAGTCCATTGGGAGTTGGAGAGGCTTAGAATTGAGCATGCCATATTCTTGCAATATGTCAGTTGTGTACTTGTTTTGAGAAATGAAGAATCCAGAGCTGATCTGTCTATTTCAAGCCCAAGAAAGTATCTAACAGGGCTTAGATCTTTCATTTTGAAGGCTTGAGAGAGGAGATTTTGAAGTTCAGTATGTGAAGAAAGATGAGAACCGCACAGAAGGAGGTCATCAAAATAGATGAGAATTAAGGTGATGCTGGTGGGGGTTGTTTGAGTGAATAGACTATAATCAGACTTATGGATTGATTAAAGCCTGGGTGGGTTAAGGTTTGAGAAAGTTTGTTGAACCACTGCCTGGGAGCCTGTTTTAGGCCATATATATAGCCTTTTTGAGTTTGCAAGCTTGCACAGGTTGTGTTTTGGGAGGAGAGAGAGGGATATTATTCACTTGTATTCTGCTTCCATGCTCAGCATAACCCTTAGGAAGAGTCAGGTAGACAGTTTCAGATAGTTCTCCATGTAAGAAAGCATTGCTTACATCCATTTGCAAGGTGTACCAGTTGTACATTGCAGCTAAGCTAGAAGAGTCATGACTGTAGTCCTTTTTGCCACAGGGGCAAATGTCTCTTGAGTAATCAACTCCATATTGCTGCTTACATCCTAGGATAATAAGCATAGCTTTGTATCTCTCAATTGTCCCATGTGGGTTAAATTTGGTTCTAAATAACCATTTTGAGCCAATAGCAGTTTTGCCATGAGGAAGAGTAACAACATCTAATGTATCATTGCTTTCCAATGCTTCCAACTCACTATTCATAGCTGTAACCCAGTGAGCATGATTGACAGCATCTTTGAAAGATATAGGATCAGGGTTGCTAGTAAGGGTGGCAAGGAAGCAATGAAATTGAGGAGCAGTGTAAGTGTGAACTAGGTTTGAGATACGAGATGTGGTGGTGGAGTGAGTAACATAATCTTGGTGCCAAGATGGAGGGACATGCGTCCTGGTGGATTTTCTTACAGGAGGAGGTGGAGTGCTTGATGGTGAGGGAGAGGAATTGATGTGATGAATGGGTGTTGTTGCAGGAGAGGTTTCAGTAACTCTAGGAGAGGGTGGACGTGTAGGAATATGTGCAGTGGTAGGTTCAGTAGGCTCAAGAAGAAAGTCATCATAGGTAGAAAGTGGTTGGTACTGAGTTGTAGTGGAAGGAAGAGGTGTCATATAAGAGTTTTGAGAGGTTGATTGAAAAGGAAAAATGTTTTCATGGAATCTAACATTTCTGGAGATAAAGGATTGCATAGTAAGCAAGTTGAGCAGTCTGTATCCTTTTTGTAGGGGGGGTAACCCAAAAAGACACAAGGAACACCTCTCACAGCAAATTTGTCTGATGGGAAAGTAGGATTTGAGGCAAAGGCTAAACACCCAAATACTTTCAAGTGTTCAAATGTGGGTAGCTTGTGAAATAAACACTCAAATGGTGTTTTATGAGCAAGAATAGGTGTAGGTAACCTATTTATGACATGAACATCTGCCATCACACACTCACCCCAATACTGTAGAGGGAGACCAGATTGAAATCTGAATGCTCTAGCTATCTCCAGAACATGCCTGTGCTTTCTTTCTACCCTGGCATTTTGCTGGGGTGTTTTGACACAAGAAGTTTGATGAGTAATGCCATGTTTAGCAAAAAATTATTGACAAGGAGCATCATCAAACTCCAAAGCATTATCAGATCTGAGGTGCTTGATTTGAGAGGAAAAATGGGTTTGAACATAGTTTAAGAAAGTTTCCAAGGTGTGAAGGGAATCAGATTTGTATTGGAGCAAATAAACCCAAGTGTGTCTTGTGTGATCATCAACAATGGTCATAAAGTATCTATATTTCCCTTTACAACACACCCTATATGGCCCCCAAATGTCCATGTGTATGAGTTCAAAGGCTGTAGAGGCATGGGAAGAGCTCAGATAGTAAGGTAGTTTAGTGAATTTGGACATAGGGCAAGTGATGCAGATTTTGTTGGACTGGTTTAGGTATGGCTTGACACAGGGTATGTGTTTGAGTTTAGACATAGAGGCATGCCCTAGTCTGTGATGCCAGAGATCTAAGGTATTGGATGTGTCTGGGTTTGGGATGTTTTCAGTGGTGGTAGCAACATCACACACTCATTTGTCCTGGAGTATTGCTTGACAAATGGTTAACAAGGTAATACAAGCCATGCTTAGCTTGACCTACCCCCCTCACTTCCTTGGTGGTGCTATCAACAATGACACAGTGAGTGGGAAAGAATTCCACTTGACACTTGTTGTGAGTGAGCAGTCTTTGCATAGACAATAAGTTGTGTTTAAAATTGGGCACACACAAAACATTGTTCAAGATCAAGCCTGTTTCCAAATACACAATACCAGTGTGAGAGACAACAGTTGTGGCACCAGTAGGTAAGTTGATCTTGGAGAGTGTGGTCACAGCACTAGGGTGACTCAGATTGCACAAATGAGGAGTCATGTGATCTGAGGCACCAGTGTCTATGATCCACTCTTCATTGCAACTGGTAACAGTGTGACATGATATCATGCCAGAGAAATGACTATCAAGCTCTTCATCAGTCTCAGATCCCATAGCTGGAGAAAGAAGTTTAGGCATCATTTTGGCTAGTTGAGCAAGCTGCTGGGGTGTGAACAGAACACCGGGAGCAGCATCAGGTGTTGGGTTGGCATTTGTGTGAGCATTAGCAGCAAGTTTTGGTGTGTTGTATCTAGGGTTTGGTGGCCATTTTGAGCTGGAGGGTTGATTGAAGGTTTTTGGCTTGAAGGATGTGGTGTTTTGGTTAGAGTTGTGTCTAGGGTGGTTTTTAGGAAAACCTACAGCAAACCAACATTTATCTCCTCTGTGACCTCTCTTTCCACAAACATGGCAGGATTGAAGCTTGTCTGATGTTTTGCTATACATTGCAGATACATCATTATCAATTTTATTGAGATGAAGCACCTCTCTCTGAGCCTCCTCTTGCTGCAAAGCAGCTGTTGCAGTTTCAACAGATGGAAGAGGATCTAGGAGCAGCAGTTGGCTTCTCTGAGGATTGTAAATCTCATCAATCCCATTTAGGAACTGAAACAGCTTAGCTTCCTTTCTTTTCTATTCAATAGCATTCAGAAGGGTTTGAACCTCTTCACTAGGGTTTGAGATTATAGGTAGAGTGTTCATAGCATCCAACTCTTCCCAAATAGCTTTCACAAATGTGTAGTGCTCATTAATAGGCAAAGAGTGTTGCTTGGATTCATACAACTCCCTATTTAACTTATATTTCCTAGATCCATTAGTGAGAGAGAAGCGTTTTTCTAGGCTTAGCCATATTTCCCTAGCAGATGTCATGTACATAATAGATTTCTTAACAGAAGGAGAAACATTTTGAGTATTCCAGACTATTACCATATTGTTGCAGGTATCCCAGAGTTCAACTTTTGTTTCATCATATGTGGATCTTGTGACTGTGCCATTCACAAATCCCATCTTTCGTTTTGAAGAGAAGTTGATCTCCATGGATCTCCTCCATGCTCTGTAGTCTACTGAGCCCTGCAATTTTTCCACTTGGATGGTGCTTGCACTATCAGAGGGGTGCAAGAACAAGGGGTACAACATGTCATGGAAGGTTATCCTTCCTGCTGCTGCTGCCATTTTTGGCTATAATAAGGTTGGAACTTTATGTTCAAAATAGATAGAGAGAAGGCAATAGAAGAAGTAGAAGAAAGATAGAAGAATGTAGCAAAGAAGAATAGAAGAAGAAAGAGAGATGAAAACATTTGCAGAAGAATGTTTTCAGAGAACAAGGAAAGAGGATTGAGCAGATTGCTCTCACTACAATGGTAGCTCTGATACCATGATAACTATGTGAGTTAGAATATATTCTTTTCCATTGCAGAGGAAATCGTTAGAGCACAAAATTTTAGAGAGAATGTTTTCTATTTCATTCAAAAGCTTGAGAATTAAATGTTGTCACCTTATTACAATATATAGGACTAGTAGTACTGTAATGCTGTAAAGGGTAGCTGGCAGTAGTACAGATAGTACACTAAGAGTGTAATCCACTATCTCAGGCTACAGATTACAGAAGGTGAGTCATCAGCAATAGTCATCAATAAATTGAAGTAAAAAGACTGTAGAGTCCTTAATACAATAATAATTAGCAAATGAAGCAAGTTAAATAAAAAAGAACAAATAACAAGTTGTTGAGAATAAAGAATTGGTGGAAAACCAAATCGAGGTAAAAATTGCAGGTGGTTTATACTACCATGAATCCACTATATGATCAAGAACCTTTGACTATGGCTCGTTACAAGTAGAGCATAAAGTAGCTGGAGAGAATAGCTTTGGAAAGCGAGAGAGATGTAAATAATGAGAGTACAAGTATGAGTGGATGCCAGGTTCCTAAGTGTTTCCTATTTATACTCCCTTAATAATCCCTGTAGCCGTTTTTCTCAACTATAAATTAGGATCCACCTTCATCACTTTTAACTGCTATTTCCACCTGTGCACTCTGTCGGGCTGAGCTCGCTTTTTTCGTCCCTTGCTCTGATGTTCCAACTGCTTGCAAGTTAGCCCAAACATTTGCATTTCAAAATATATTTTTACCAACTCAGATATTTTAGGATAAACAAGTGTCCTAATAATTCTTCCATCATTACACGTCCTTTGTTGATCTTATCCATGTAAGTCATATGAGTCCGTTTTTGAAGAGACGGTCTCACATTAGTGTTAACGTGAGACCAGCTGATGTCATGCTGACATCATGCGTGTGCATCAAACCGGCGCCTGAATTAGTTAAGCGCTTGGACTTATTAGTTATACTAGCCTCATATTGCTTCTGGATGAATTAGTTAAGCGTTGAAGTATATTAGTTAAGTGTTGAGGTATATTAGTTACACGCTGAAGTATATTAGTTATATCATAAAAACCAGACTATGACGCATTTTATTGGCCCTGGTTTCACTATCATGCATAAATAATTCTCTCTTCTTAAATAACTAACGCACTAATTCTCTCTTTCTTAAATAACTGTCGCATTTTTGTATTGGTTATGCCAACCTCAAATAACCAATGCAAAAACAATGTTTACTAATGCATACAATAAATAAAACTAATGACCTTAAAATCAGAACTATTGACCGCCCATACTATCAACCCTTAGAGTATAATTGTTAATCAAATATCAAAACTTTAACCATAAAACCATGCATCATTGTTACTCATAAAATTAATAAATAATGATTCATATGCTATAATTATAATCTTCTAGTTATTTTCCAGACTAAAACTATTAGCTAGAAAACTGGAACTAGAAAACTAGAACTAAAAAACATAAAGTCATAACTAATGTAAAAAACAATAATAACTAAATTCCCAAATATCATAACTATTTATCAGAAAAAAAATATCTAATAGCCAGAATCATAACTATCAACCATAAAACCATAATTATTAACTACAATTAATAACTAATAACCTAAAAATCATAACTATATATCCAAATTTCATAACTATTAAGCAAAAGCAAACTATGAATCAGAAAACCATACCTAAGAGCCAAAAATATGTAACTAATTATTAAATTTCCTTAACTAATTGAAAAACTATAACTATAACTTGAAAATGACAAAATCAGCCCCATAAATTCACCTTTTACACGAAAATTAACTCACCCATACAAAAATTCCATCACTGAATCCCACTAACCAACCCCACCACTCACACGCCATATGACCTAGAAACCACCACCTGAACACTAATAAAAACCAACTCACCACACCACAACAAAACACACCATCTTCTAGTAACTAAAACTCAAACGTTAAAAAACATTTGAAAGTGATATGTTGATTAATTACCTTGTCATATCTTTAATTCCACAACTTTAATTCTCACAATTTGTTTATGAGTTTCATTTTCTTCAATCAATAATACTTCTTGAAAGGGGCTAATGCAACATAGCTTTTGCGAATTTCTAGGAGTTGGGTTGAGCTTAGAAAAGCATGAATTAAAAGGGTTTGTTTTTTGGAAGAAGAGCAGCTGCTAGTCTCAGATTAGGTGAGAAATGAGGAGAGAGAGTGAGGGGAACTATAAAACCCAAAAATAAAAGAAGAAAAACCAAAGCAAGAATAGAAGAAAATGGAAGAAGAACAAATAAAAGTAGAAGCAAAAGTAGAAAATGGGAAAGATCTGGGTTGAAAATGGTCGAAAATGGTGGAAGTATGAGAGACTTAGAGAGAGAAATGTCAGGTTCTAGAAACATGAGGAATGAAGAAAAAAGTTGATATTAAGCGCTTGGGCTCCGTTCAAATTGCTTCGCTTGGGCCTGTTACTGCTCTAAGGCTCCGTTTCCAACCGCGCTTGGACTGTGTTATGTTGGACTTGGACGGTCTCACGTTAAGACTAACGTGAGACCGTCTTTTATAAGAATTTGCGAAGTCATATAAATACACGCCATCTTGCCTCATCTCCAACTATGTGATAAGGTTATATTTTATACATCATTTTACCCTCTTTTACTACTTGTTTTGAGTTCAAATTGTACTAAGTTTAATTTGCTAGGGAGTGGGTATTTATTATAAAATTGGGACATTGCATACTACTTCCTACTTTTAGTTATCTAAATAAGTTGTTGAAGCACTTTAATTCTTGTTGCTTACATAGGTACAACTACAAAGTACCAAAATTATGAGTAATACAAAGTATAAAAGAAGGAAAAAAAAAAAGAAAGTGGGCCAAAACCCATCATCAAAGAACATCACGCATCAAAGAAGAAGAGGAAAAAAATAACGGTATTTTCACCAAATACCCCTCACAAATTTTTTTATTCACTAAATACCCAACTTTTTCAAAATTCACCATATACCCCTAACTTTCAAGAAAATACATCAGAATGCCCTTAATGACTAACGGCGGTTAACTCCGTTAGTCATTAACCCTAATTTTTTATTTTAGACCGTAATTAACTCCTAACCCTAACCCTAACCCAAACCCTAACCCTAACCCAAACCCTAACCCCGACCCCTAACCCTAACTCTAACCCCTTAACAACCGATCAACCACCACCACCGTCCACCTCCCCACCCCAATGCCGCCCCCACCTCTCCCCCCCCCCCCAGGTTCCTCCACCCGATCCAACCACCCCCAGCCCGTAGATCCACCACCCCCGACTCACGAGGCCCCCTACCCCCCACCAGTAGCCCCTCCCCCTACCCTTCGAATCTGCGCCCCCTCCCCTCCCCCCCCTTCGAATCCATGCAGCCCCTCCTTCTCCCACCGCGTAACTCCATGGCATGTAGAATGCCTTGTTTCTCCGTCGGAATCTATGGCCTCCGTTGCACAATGCGAGTGTCCCGAAAATTAACCGTTCGGTGACGATTCACGCTTTTACTGGTGAACCGATCGCGAAGATGAGGGCGATCGAAGGAGATTCGCAGCTTCGAACAAAGTAAGGCGAAGAAACGTCGGGAGTTCTCGGGGCCGGGAGGGGGAGGCGCGGCGGTGGGGGGGAGGGGGCCGGGAGATCGGGGGCGCTTGTGTAGGGGCTGCGGGGGAGGGGGAGTGGTGGGGGGTGGGGTTATGGGGACTGGGGTTAGGGGGCTTGTGGGTCGGGTTGAGTTAGGGAGAAAGAGAGTTAGGGTTAGTTAGGGTTTTTAGGGTTAATTGGGTTTATTTAGGGTTTTTAGGGTTAATTAGATTTACTTAGGGTTTTTAGGGTTAATTAGGGTTAATGACTAACGGAGTTAACCGCCGTTAGTCATTAAGGGCATTCTGATGTACTCCCTCTGTCCCATAATACTCTTTACATTTTTCTTTTTCATCTGTCCCAGAATACTCTTTACACTTCTATTTTTGGATATGACCCACTATTATTTTAATCCTTCTAACTTTCAACCATTGGCCCACACTCTCTCTCCTCCAAATAAAATAATACCACTCCTACTACCTACCAACTCTAACCATTGGCCCACACTCTCTCTCCACCAAATAAAATAATACTACTTTTACTACCTACTCACTCCTATCACGTCTACTTTTTTAATAAAATAACAATTGTTAACCAAACAACAACTCATCATCTAAAACTACGTGCCCTGATAAGTGTCAAGAGTATTCTGGGACGGAAGGAGTATTTTTTTTAGAAAGCCAGGGGTATATGGTGAATTTGGAAAAAAGTTGGGGAATCTAGTGAATAAAAAAAATTTATCAGGGGCATTTGGTGAAAAAAGCGAAAAAAATAAAATCTAAACCTAAGACAAAGATGGAGGTGACGCGGCACATGAAGAAAGGAGGGGAATTGAGAATAAAAAAAGAGGAAGGAAAAAAAGAGCCCTAGTATTACTGGGCTGGAATTCGACGAAGGAAATAAAAGGAACAGAGAGAGAGGTTACAGAGAGCAGAGAATGACGCACACCAGAGAGCACGCGAGAGAAGAAGAACGGGGAGAACGAGGAAGACAACTAGCAATGGACAGAATTTCGACGGGAGTCAACCAATTCATCCATCTAGAGTTTTTCTGTTTCCCTATTCTATTTCAATTGCTATTTTTTATTTCAATTACTCTTTGATAATTACTTTGGTTTATTTAGTTTCAATGTCAAGCTAAATTTCTGTGTTCTAGGACTAGATGTAGTCTTTTATATTTCTATCAATGATTTGAATTTGTTGTTTCGGTTTGATTATTATAATTCCAATTTGATAATCTTATTTTGTTTCATACTATTAACCTGGCCAATTGATTTTATGTTTAAGGTATTGAATTATTAGGGGAAGTGAAAGTTCAAGATTAGTTTGTGGGGTTATTAAACGTCAAGTAGTATAATTTTAGGAATAGTTATACACTTGGGGTGGTCTTAGATATAAATTTCTTGTTCATAATGGGTTTATATTAATTGTTATGACCACGAAAGTAGGCGTAAGATTAGTATAAATACATGTTTTCTACCTTGGAAGAGGAGATAATATATCATAGGAAGTTCAATCATTGCAATACAATAGTTTGCAACCCAACAACTAGTTTAATTTCATTGTAGAAAGTAATTGGTGAAATCTAAGTCCTAGAACTATCTCTTATACTTGGTTTATACCTATTGTCTGACGTTTTTAGACTTAGAATTAGTATAGTTCTTATTTTATTAGTCTAGTTGATCACCCCCATTCACTATTTCCGGATCGTCTAGATAATATTAGTATCTCTTAATTTGGTAGTTGATTATACCTCCTTGTGGAAAACGATACCTTGCTCACCTATACTATTATACTTGACCCGTACACTTGCCGAAATTTAGGTATATTTTAGGCCGACCAAGTTTTTGGCGCCATTGCCGGGGAGGCAATAGTTCAATATCATACTAAAGGGATTTTAATATTAGTTTAGACTTTATTATTTTTTGTTAGCACTTGTTTTATTTTTCTATATAATTTTGCTTTTCTCTATCATAATCGTTTTGTTAGTGATATCTTTTTGTTCTTGAATTATTAGTATTAGAATTTTTAATAGTTAGTTTCTTTTCTTAATCACTATTAGTTGTGTTTCTTAGTTATTAGCTTAGAAGTTGCTGCATTTTTTGTTTTATCACGTTGCATAATCTTTAGATTTACACATTGCAGTTTCACTTTTAGTGATTTTCTTTCTACTGTGCAAAATTATTAGTTTCAAACTTTCTGATATTTATTAGTGTATGCCACGTACTAATCATTCTTTAGTTTCTTTTGATCCAGAGTTTGAAAGAACAGCTCGTGCACTAAGGAAAATGAAGAGGTTGGAGCAAATACAAAGGTTGTTAGATTTTGATTTGGAGCATCTCTTTTCTGAAGAACGTGACATCAACTTGGAAAACATGGTAGATGATAACAATGAAAAGCCACTACGTGACTATGCAATGCTGAATGATAGTGGCATCCCTTCAAGTATTGTAAGACCAACTGTTGTTGCAAATAATTTTGAACTTAGTCCTGCTTTAATTCGAATGATTCTGCAAGATCAGTTTTATGGCCTAGATAATGAAGACCCTTATGACCATATAACTAATTTTCTAGAAAAATGTGATACTCTTAAGTTAAATGGAGTAACTGATGATGCGATTAGACTTGGACTTTTGTCTTTCTTATTAAAAGATAAAGCAAAGACATGGTTAAAAATCCAATCCCCCTGACTCCTTCAAAACTTGGGAAGCTCAATCTCAAGCTTTTCTTAAAAGATATTTCCCCCAGGCAAAACCGATAAACTTAGAAATGACATAACTGATTTTACTCATAATGACGGGGAATCTTTATATGAGGCTTGGGAAAGGTTTAAAGATTTACAACGTGAGTGTCCACATCATGGTGTCCCTGATAGGCTACTTGTTCAAACCTTCTATAATGGTCTAATTGAGTCTGTTAGAATCACTGTAGAGGCTGCTACAGGAAGTGCTATTATGGATAAAATTACTGATGTTGCTAATAGATTACTAGAAGAAATGGCTTCTAATAACTATCACTGGTCCAATGATAGAAATAAGGTAAAGAAAAGTTCTGATAAGTATGAAGTGGATGAAACAAATATGCTAAATGCGAAAGTTGACAACTTAGCTAATATGTTTTGTAAAATGAATAATAATGTTAACTTTGTGTCCATGACATGTGATCATTGTGGGGGTGTACATTTACGTTCTGCATGCATGAATCTAGAACAGGCACAATTTGTTTCTAATTTTAATAGGCCACCACAAAATGATCCCTATTCTAATACTTATAACCCAGGTTGGGGAAAACACCCTAACTTTTCTTAGAAAGACCAAGGTCAACAAAATGCTAACTTTTAGACCACAAAATCCACCCGGCTTCCATCAAAGACAACCTCAATCTGAAAATAAACCGTCATGGGAGTTGGCTATTGAAAAACTTGCTAATGCTACTTCTCAAAGAATTGAAAAATTGAAAACTAAAGTAAATCAAATTGCGATCTCTAACAGAAATGTAGAAGTTCAACTAGGACAACTAGCTAATGCGATTAACTCTAGAAACCAGGGAACCTTGCCTAGTAACACAAAAGTCAATCCTAAGGAGCAAATCAAAGCCATAACTTTAAGGAGTGGTACTAAGTTATCTGAAGTAAATAATCCATTTGAGGAGAATACAGAGTTAAAAGAAACTAGGAAAACTAACGGATATAAAATCTACTACTGTTTCATTACAACTTGTTGATATACTAATTAAATATCCGTTAGGTGTGATTGAAAATGTTTTAATGAAAGTGGATAAGTTTATTGTTCCTCTTAACTTTATTATTCTTGATATGGATGAAGATGTTGAAGTTCCAATCATTTTAAGCATATCCTTTTTAGCTACTGTAGGTGCTGTTATTGACGTAAAAAATGGAACTTTAACCTTTAAAATTGGTGATGAAGAGGTCCAAGTTGATGTGTTTAAATTTGTGAAATTTCCTTCGTTCACTAATCATGTTTTTAAAGTTGATGTGCTTGATGAAATACAAGAGTAGACGGTTAATAACGTGATTTATGATGATCCTCTCCAAGCATTCTAAGAAAATGCAGATATTGAAAACACAGAGTCAAAGGAAATAGCTCTTGCATTGGAGGCATGTCCTCCGTGGAGGAAAAAAGGTAATAATTTTGAGGAGCTCGATAAAGGTAAGCCTATTCCTCCCCCATCTGTAGTACAAGCCCCTGTTTTAGAATTAAAACCACTCCCTGCTAATCTAAAATATGCATATTTAGGTAAAAATGATACTCTGCCAGTGATTGTTAGTGTGTCCTTAACTGATGATCAACTTGATAAACTTCTGCGTGTTTTAAGAGAAAGAAAAAGGGCAATAGGAAGGACTATTTCTGATTTAAAAGAGATTAGCCCTTCTGTTTGCATGCATAAAATACTTATGGAAGATTGGGTTAGTCTAGTGCAAGTCGTACCTAAAAAGGGTGGAATCACAGTAGTACCTAATGATAACAATGAACTAACTCCTACTAGAACGGTCACTGGTTGGAGAGTTTGTATTGGCTATAGGAAACTTAATAATGCAACTCATAAGGACCATTTTCCCTTACGTTTTTTAGACCAAATGTTAGAGAGGGTTGCAGGACATGAATTTTACTGTTTCCTTGATGGGTACTCTGGCTTCAATCAAATTCCGGTTGCTCCGAAGATCAGGAGAAAACCACATTTACATGCCCTTATGGTACTTATGCATTTCGTAAAATGCCTTTTGTTTTATGTAATGCACCTGCTACTTTCCAATGTTGTATGATGTCTATATTTTCCGATTATATTGAAAAGATTATGGAGGTCTTTAAGGATGATGTTTTTGGTTTTGGATCTTCCTTTGATAATTGCTTAGCTAATCCATCTCTTGTCTTACAATGTTGCGAAGACACTAGCTTAGTTTTAAATTGGGAAAATGTCATTTTATAGTACAAGAATAAAATTTCTATGAATGGTATTGAAGTTGATCGCGCTAAAATTAAAGTAATTGAAAAACTCTCTCCACCTATTAATGTCAAGGGAATTAGGAGATTTTTAGGACATGCGGGGTTCTATAGACGCCTCATTAAAGACTTTTCTAAACTCTTATGTGATTTATTGAATAATGATACTCCTTTTGACTTTAATGCTAATTGTTTAAATGCATTGAACAAGTTAAAGCATGAGTTAGTTTCAGCACCAATAGTTGTACCTCCAGATTGGTCTTTACCTTTTGAATTGATGTGTGATGCGAGTGATTATGCTCTTGGTGTTATTTTAGGACAGAGAATAGATAAAATGCTGCATGTTATTTATTATGCTAGTAAAATGCTTAATGATGCTCAATTAAATTATGCAACTACCGAAAAACAATGACTTGCAGTGATTTTTGTTGTGGATAAATTTAGGTCTTATCTTATAGGGTCTAAGGTCATTGTTTATACAGATCACTCTGCTTTAAAATATTTGTTAAATAAAAAGGATGCTAAACCTAGACTTATTTGATGGATTCTTTTATTGCAAGAATTTGATTTGGAAATTAAG